>CAUYRH010082586.1:0-90246 GCA_963574655.1 Perodicticus potto | reverse complement strand
CAAAGTAATGAGAAAGTCTCTTGAATGTTATCGCAATCAGGTTGATGAAAATATCTCTGATTGTATCTGAAGCCCGTACACTGTACCCCATGACTGAATTATTGTACACAGATATGATTCAATAAAAAAAAAAAAAAAACTATAGTACAATATCACAACCAGGAAATTGACTTTTTTGCAAACAAGAAATTTCCATCCTCACTAGGATTCCCTCATTGTTCCTTTCATAGCCATAACCACTTTATAGAGACCACCATAGTGACCACTCATCTGGTCTTGATTTCTATAATTTTATCACTTTAGAAATGTGATATAAATGGAATCACACTGTATGTAACTTTTGGAATTAGCTTTACCCACTGGATAGAATTCTTTGTGGATTCAGTCAAGTTGTTCTGTGCCTCAATAGTTTTCTCCCTTTTATTGATAAGTAGTGTTGCATGGCATTAGTATGCTGCTATTTAGCCAGTCACTTGTTCAAAGATACATGTGTTGCTTCCAGTTTGGGGCTATTACAAATTAAGCTGCTATAAACTTTCTGTTACAGGTTTTAGTGTGAACATAAGTTTCTCTTTTTTCTGGAATAAAGGGCCAGGAATGCCTATTGCTGGATTGTATGGTAGTTGCATGTTTAGTTTTTAAGAAATTGTCAATTTTTTTTTCGGAACAATGCACATTTTTACATTACTACCAACAATGAACAAGCGATCCAGTTTTTCTGCATGCTCAACTATATTTGATATTATCCCTATTTTATATTTTAGTGATTTTGACAGTTGTATAGTGATGCTCATTGTGATTTTATTCACATTTTTCTTAGGGCTTATAATGTTGGACATTTTTCATGCTCTTGTTAGCTGCATGTATGTTCTTTTTGGTGAGGTGTCTTTTTATGTCTGTTGCTCATTTAGCAATTCTATTATTTGATTTTTTTGCTGTTGAGTTTTGAGGATACTGTATATATTCTAATGTGGTTTGCAGATCTTTTCTCTCAAAAACTTGTCTTTTCATTGTCTTTTTCAGAGAAAAAGTTTTTAATTTTAATAAAATTCAAGGTTTCAATTTTTCTTTTTATAGATAATGCTTTTAATATCAAAGAACTCTTTGCCTAGCCCTAAGTCCCAAAGACTTTATCTTATGCTATATTTTCAGAATTTTATGGTTTTATGTTCTTCATTTAAGTCCTTGACCAATTTTGAGTTAATCAAAATTGATGAGTTTTAAGTTGAGGTTTGTAGATCTGTTTGTTTGTTTGCCTATGAATGATCAATTATTCCAGCATCATTTATTGAAAAATGCTAGATTTCTTTATTAGATTTCTTTATTTTCTTTATTAAATTTCTGTGTTGCCTATGTAAAAAATCAGTTGGGCATATCTGGGTGTACTTGTTTCTGGGTCTATGTTGCTTCCCTTCATTTATGTGTCCATCCCTTCTCTAATACCGCACCATTTTGAAAACTATAGTATATAGTAACTATATAGCTTGAAATCAGGTAGTTAGATGCTTCTCCCTTGATTATTCTTCTTCAAAATTGTTTTAGATATTCTAGTTCCTTTAGTTTTTCATATATATTTCAGAATAGTATATAAAACATTTTGCCTGAAATTTGATCTAAATTTCATTAAGTTCATTTATCAATTTGGGGAAAATTGACATTGATTTATGTTGAATCTTCCAACTCCAGGAATGTGGTATATTTCACTATTTAGTTATAACCTGAACTTTAAAAAAAAAATCAGTGTTTTATGTTTTTCATTATAGTTGCCCAGTATATGCTTTGTTAGATTTACACCAAAGTATTTCATATTTTTTGAGTGATTTTAACTTGTATTGCATTTTTATGCAATAAAATGTATTTATCTTAGATCTTGTAATCCTGTTCTACTTAATTATTTGTCCTAGGAGTTTTTGTTGTGGTTGCTGAGTCCTTAGCATTTTTCTTCATAGTCAGTTACATCATTTACAAATAGAGAGAGCTTTATTTCTTCCTTCCTGAACTTTATTTACTTTTCTTGTCTTATTGTGCAGGCTGGAACGTACAATATTTTGGAACTCACAAATATTGTGAGCATCCATCCTTGCCTTATTCTTGATCCTAGAGAAAAAGCATTCAGTCTTTGTCACCATCAAGAAAAATGTAAACTGTAGGGTTTTTTTGTAGATGTTCTTTATCAGGTTAAAATAGTGGCCCTTTATTCTCTGTCTTCTGAGAGTTATGATCATATATGAGAATCAGATTTCGTCAAATGCTTTTTCTGAATCAATTGATATAATCATGTGATTTTTTTTGCCTGAAATACAGTGTTTATGTTAATTTGTTTTTGAATATTAAACCATCCTTATATCCCTGAATTAAAGTCTTTAAGTCATGTTTATAATTATTCGTATATGTAGTATATAATTACTATATATACATTTATGTATTTATATACTTATATGTCTTCATATATTATTATACATGTATGTATATTCATGAGACATGTTTGTCTATGATTTTGTGTGTGTCATCTTTGTCTGATTTTGGTATTAGGGTAGGAATACTAGTTTCATAAAATGAATTGGGAAACACTTCCTCATTTCTATTATCTGGAAAAGATTCTTTTTAAAGCCTTTAGTAGAATTTACTTGGCTTAAAGATTTCCTATGGGTGAATTTTTAAATTCAAAATGTAATTTTCTGAGAGACAAAAGTTTATTCAAATATATATTTCATATCGGGTGAGCTGTAGTTTACATATCTTGAGGAACTGGTCCTTTTTATCTAAGTTTTCAAATTTATGTTTACAGAGGTGTTCATGGTATTCTTTTATTGTCTTCTTCATGTTTGTGTACAGGGTATGTAGTGATATACACACTTTCTTATATTGCTAATTTTGGTTTCCTCTCTTTTTACCTTGGTCACTCTTGCTAAAGGCTTATCAATTTTAAATGTTTTCAAAGAGTCAGTTATTCATTTCATTGTTTTCTCTATAGTTTTCTAGTTTCATTTTCATTGATTTGTTCTCTTATTTTTATTATTTTGTACTTCTGCTTAGTATAGGTTTATTTTGCTCAACTTTTCCGAAGTTCTTCATGTGGGAGCTTAGATTAATTGTTTAAGACACTTCCCTTTTCTCATCTAAACATTTAATGCTATAAATTTCCCTCTCACACTGATTTAGCTATGTTCTATGAATTTTAGTATATCATATTTTTATTTTTATGCAGTTTAATGTATTTCTTTTATTTTCTCTGATACTCTTAGACTCATGGATTATTTACATGTGTTGTTTAGTTTTCATGTTTGGAGATTTTTTTTTTCATTCTTCTGCTGTTGATTTCTTTGATTCCAGGGTGGTCAGAGAACACACTCTGTGTAAATTCAACTTCCTTAAATTTATGAAGGCTTGTTTTATGGCCAATAATGTGGTCTATCTGGGTGAATGTTCCATGGATACTTGCAGAAAATGTGCATTCTGCTATTGCCAGTTGAATGCTCTATATACATTAATATATATACATTATGCTCTATATACATATGCACATTGATTGGTTGATCGTGTTGTTCAGTCATGTATTTTTGCTGATTATACATTAGTTCTGTCAACTTTGTGGAACTGGGGAGTTGAAGTGTCTGACTTTACTTGTGGATTTGCCCTGTCAATTCTGCCAGTTTTTGCTTCATGCTATTCTCTTGAGTTTTTATATACAGGAAAAAAGTTTAAGTTAATTTAGGAGGTATTTTTGGGTTGTTGGGTTTTTTTTTATTTTGTTTATTATTAAATCATAGCTGTGTACATTAGTGCAATCAAGGGGTACAATGTGCTGGTTACATATACAATCTGAATTATTTTCATAAAACTGATTAACATAGCCTTCATGGCATTTTCTTAGTTATTGTATGAAGACATTTGTATTCTGCATATAATAAGGTTCGCCTGTACCCTTCTAAGATGCACCGTAGGTATGGCCCCACCAATTACCCTAGGGAGGTATTTTTTGTATAGCTTATCATCCTTTATGTTTTCTCTGGTTGTTTAATGTTTATAAAGTTCCTTTATAACCTCATCTGTTAAATATTCCTCTAATTTTAGATTTGTCAAGCTTTTAGATTTGTCATACAAAACATACATCTTCATTAATTTTAGAGGAATAGTACTAATACTATAGTTTCTCATGGAATAATTAAATTCTTATTAAAATTTGAAAATACATATTCTCCTTCCTCTAGATCAGTGGTTCTCAACTTTCCCAGTGCCACAATCCTTTAATACAGTTCCTCATGTTGTGGTGACCCCCCACCATAAAATTAGTTTCGCTGCTACAATGAAAATAATTTTATGAATAGGGGTCACCACGACATGAGGAACTGTATTAAAGGGTCGCGGCATTAGGAAGGTTGAGAACCACTGTGTCTAGATAGATAGGTAGACAGACAGATAACGAATAGGCAGGTAGTTAGGGTAGTTAGACAGACAGATATCCATATCAATATAGACATTACTTCTTGTTAATGTTTTGAAGTTTTCCTATAAAAACTGTACAAAGTTCTTACTGAGTAACTTCTAAGCATTTAAAATTTTATGCCATTCTAGTGCATACCATCTTTTTCTTCATTATATCTTTGCACTGGCTGGCAAGAAAAGAGCCATTGATTTTTATATATTTATCTTAATTCTAAACTTTTTTTTTTTTACTTTAAAAGTCTTTCAGTTGATACTCTTGAGGTTTCTAGCTGCATAATTAGATACATTCTTAATAGCATAAAATAGTTTAAATGCAACTAGTTCATCAATTTAGTCCTATCAAAAAGGTGCTGCATGGTAAGTATAAGAGACAGAACATCAGTTTTCAATTCATACAGACCTTGATTCCTGCATTTTCTACCATAGACTATCTTTATGCCAAGTAACTTCTTTGAACCCCAGTGCTATGGTTTGAATGTGTCCCCTCTGAAATTCAGGTGTTGGCAATGTAACTGTATTAAGAGGAGGGGTCTTTAAGAGGTGACTAGTGAATGCAGGCTCCTTCCCCATGAATGGGATTAAGGTCCTTATTAAAGGTTTATTCAGCATTCAGCTAACTGCCTATCTTGCCTTTCTACCTTCTTCCATGTAAGGACACAGCATTTTTCCCTTTTGGAAGATTCAACTGTCACCAGACAGCCAAAGCTACTGGCACCTTGATCTTGGACTTTGCAGTCTCCAGAATTATGAGAAAATAAATTTGGCTTCATTATATATTACTCAGTAATATATTTTGTAATGGCAGCACAGACAAACTGAGATAAAAGAAGGAGCACTCCCTTATTCTGGAGGACCACATAGCACATTAGCAACTGAAGCTCACCTTTGTAAGCCTTCTATCCAGGGTGGTATGGGTAGCTTTACCTCCACCTTAAGAGAAACTTTACCACTGTGGTGTGGTTTGTTAGGGAAATAGCTTGCATTTTTTGGTAAGCTTTAAAAACCTCTCTCTCTTTTTTTATTAACTCTTTTCCCTTTTTCTAATCTCCGCTTTTTCACATTCTTGAATGTACTGCCTGCTAGTGCAAAACCAAAGTAACTTGAAGAGGTCTATTTCTGTACTTCTTTTCTTTCCACTTCCTTTTTGGTTAGTTCTTGAGACTAATGGGATAGTGTTTGAGAAGCCACATCAGCTATTTTTAGATTTTTGAAATTGTGTTCATGTATGCCACCTACATACAGACACAGAGATATACACAGATCTGTTCCCATAGAGAGTATAGAAAGCACATAGCCAGAAGTTCTTTGATGAATAGCCATGCATGGTGTATCGAGTTTATCACAGCCCACAGTTGTGATAAAAAGCCTGCGCAGACACTCTTCTCCGTAGAAATCTGGTATTTCTGGCTGCTACTGTCCAGCTGAACTGGTGAATGCCAGACTCCAAGGCTGCATCAAGGGCAGAGAATCAAAGAAGCAAAGCATCTCCTAATAGGATTCCCATACATCTATTGCACATCACTTGCCAACTAACACAGAAATCATCTCCACATTCTATACTTATGAAATGTTAGATGCAGCTCCATTCTCTCATTTCACAAAGTAGGATACCAAGTTCAAATAAGGGGAAAGACATTTCAGGTCAACTGATAGGACAGTGAAAAACTTGAGGACAATACACTGGGTTCCAAACTTCAATTGTGGAACACTTTCCTTGCACCATGACATGCATCCCATAGTCTGAATCTACATAAGTCCTCATCACTGAAATGCGATGCTATCTGACAAAGCTCAACTGTGCTAGGAGGGCGTTTGGCACACCTGGTCAGCACTAGCTAAGATTAGACAGCACGGAAGTGAAATAGAGTCTACTTCCTTTCTCTGGGCCAGGTCATTGCCACACTGGCCTAGAAATGGGAAGCAGCACACATGTTAGGTATCAGACAGTAAAGGGAACCCAGGGAAGCATCATCCCATCAGTTGCATTCACTATAGAGCACGCATGGCCTCATTGCCTCAAGAGTTGGAATCTGCCCAGGACTGAGGCTCTGAAGACCAGGGCCTTGACTCCAATCATGCGGTTTGCATGCTGTGAAGCCCCAGATGATGCACTCTTCCCCTTGCTGTCTCTCAGAGTCTCCATCTGTGGTAGGCAGAATAGAGATCTCCAAAGATGTCCGCATTCCAATCACCAAAATCTATGCATATGTTACCTTAAACAACACAAGGGACTTTGTAGAAGAGATGATGAAATTATCCAGGTGGGCCCAATCCCTTAAAAATAGAGAACATTTCCCAGCTGTGGTCAGAGAGAATGTGACTATGCAAGAATGTTTGAAGGGATGTAGTGCTGCTGGCTTTGAAAAAAGGAGAAAGAAAACCATGAACCAAGCAATGAGGGTGGCCGCTACACGCTGGAGAGGATAAGTAAATGATTTAGCCCTAGAGCTTCCAGAAAGGAACACAGCCCTGCTGGCTTCTTTATGTTGCAATTTCAATCTACAGAACTATTAGATAGCATATTTGTGCTGCTGTGGTAATTTCTTACATTAGTAATAGAAATCTAATATACCATCTTCAAGTCTGAATGGAATAAAAACATGAGACTTTAAAACTCACTTATTTAAGGAATCCACTTCTCATCCAATGGCACTGTCTTTATTCATCTTCACCATCTCACCTGGTCTAGTCCAGCATCCTTCCCAAGATCTATCCACCTCCAGCTCCACTCCCCCGCGTACTCTCCTCACAAGGTCTGGGAAAGATCAGTCTTAAAGACATTTCTGAGCTCACTATCTCCTTCTTAAAATCCTTTAGTAATTTGATTTCTGGTTTTAAATGTCATGTGTGTTTTAGGAGGGAGTGGTGTCAAGGATGTAGCGGAGCCTTCTCTCTCAGTAACATTTACATACACACAGACACACGTGTAATCTCCAGAGGTTTACTGATCCCTTGCAGTTCATCCATGGACTCAAATATAAGATACTTTGGTCACAAAAACAAATACAAATTTCTTCATCTGAAATGATAAGGACTTTATTTACCTGTTCCCCATATCCTTCTCAATCCCCACCATCCCCTATGCCATGCTGAACTCCTTTCAGTACTCTCATGCTGTTTAGGCCTCTATGCTGTTTCCTCTGCTGGAAAAATTCTCCTCCTCCACTCTCATTACCTAATAGGCAAACAGCCATTTCTTTTCTGCAGATTCGTTTTAAAAGTCTGAATTTTTTCACGCTACCTCTTTACTTTCTCTCCACCCACACCACCAGTATGACAAGCGACATCGTCTATCCTAATCATACCCCAATAGCATACAATTTACAGTCTGGCCCGCCCAGCCCTTCCCTGTGCTGTTTGGGCTTTTCACTTCTTAACTAGATGGTGTGCCCTGGGTTGGGGAAGAAGGGGTACAGAGACCACACATCACTCTTTTAGCAGTTTTTAACAAAAACTGTGGCTTACAGTAGAAGGTGTATGACTGAGTGGATGACTGTTTCTGGAATCGACACCTACATCAGGATGTGTCTTTAATTTACCCAACCTCTTCTCTTTGTAATGCATTGCCTTACAGGCCACCTGACTTTGTCAAGTTTCCTAAGTATTTGTTTTGCTGAACAAAGCCATTTAATTTCAGCACAGGGCAGTGGCTGATGGGAATCCATTTGTTGCTCTTTGAGTTTGATTCATTCAGAGAAAGTAAAACCACCTTGACCAATATTGAAAGTTTGTTCTCAATTCATGGCTCCTCACTGAAGATTATCTCCCTGTTGACATGAGTGTCTATTTTCTGCCAGTAACGGATCTGTTACTTGGAATGCAACACTGTGCTCTAGATTATAAAACCATCTTGTAATAACAGTGTCAGTTCTACTTGAGAATCTCAAAAGTTGGCCTCAAGAACACAGAACTGATAGGTAAGAGGTCCAGATCTGGTCTGGATGATCCCAGGCATATCACACACATTTCAGCCTCGATTTCCTCACCTATATCCTGGAAGACTTTGGATTCAGTCACTGCAGGGACTCTCTGGGCTGAAATTATATGATGTGCACAGTCATATAGCTTCCTAATCCTCGCTGTATATTTACTAGTCTATTGTCTTTTTCTTGCTGGTAGTTAGGAAATGAGTTCTGAAAGTGATGTGACTTATCCAGAAATTGTTCAGAACACCAGAGTGTAATTTAAATTTTGCTCTGAAATCACTCATTTATGTAGTCAGTCAACATGTATTTCCTGAGTGGCTGTTTTATGACTGGCACCCGACCGGGAGTAGAAAATCCAAAAATGGATAGGAGGAGCCCCTTGCTTTCAAGGTGCTGGCAGTCCATTGTGAGAATCAGCCCTACAAACAGGTACCCTGCAGTGAGACAAACATTGTTTCAGAGAGAAGCTCAGGGACTGTAGGAACAGAGAAGAAAGCTACTAACACCTGACTAAGTGGCAGATGGAATCTGCTGTTTATAAAATCCTTTCATATGCCCATCTATCTTCATCATCATAACCCCCCATGAGGTAGACAAGAGGTGTTAGTTTCCTTTCTTAAATCAGGAAACTGAAAGTGGAAAGTAAAGTGACTTCCTGCAGGGTATAGACAAGTAAAGAGCAGATGCAAAACATGGAAAAGAGCTCTTTGGATGCTGAGTGTGGTGGTGTCTCCCTCACACTAAATGGGTGCCTCTTTCTGGCCAGCTGCCCTAACCCCCTCAGTCATTTTATAATACAACAGAAATTCACTAGGGCCCAGTAGATGTCTTGGTAGGTAGAACTAGGCCTCATTTATCTTTGTATTATAGATGAGTTCTAGTGGGACCCAAGAAGTCTCTACCAGAATTTGAATGGATCAAGGCATTTGTAGTGGGCTGGTGACAATCTCCAAGAGCACTTTGAAGAGGGAGAGAGAAATACATATGTAGTTAGAAAGCAATTTAGAAAGCCTAAGGTTGTCGGAGAGGTTGGCACTCCAACATTTTCTTCAGTGTGATCGCCAAAGCCTGCCACAAGAAGGTGAAGGAGCTATTTTCAGTTAGAACTCCACCAAACCTCTTTGGGCCCCAGGTTACAAAGTCTGGCAAAAGAAGGCTATGGGTTGGGACATCATCCCATCTTTCATGTGGAAACCAATGGCTTTGGCATACTTGTGGCTCCAGAGAACATGAGCCTTTTAGGAAACTCAAGTGACATATCCACTAATTCAGGAAATGCTGCTGTTCAGCAGGCAGTTATGCCCAAGTCTTGTTGGGTCACTCATTGGTAGACTTGGGAAGCAGAAGATACAGCTGCTCCTTGAGTTTCGATGGTGCTATATCCAGAAAGAACCACTGTAAGTTAAAAATATCATAAATTGAAAGTGTGTTTAATCCACCTAACCTACTGAACACTATAGCTTATCCTTGCCTACCTTACACATGCCCAGAACACTTACATTAGCCTACAGTTGGGCAAAATCATCTAACAACACAGCACACTACAAAGGATCAGTTGTTTCTGATCACATGGTGATGGAAAGCTGTGACTCACTTCTGCCATCCTGAATCATGAGAGAGCATTGTATTACATTATTACTAGGTAGGAAAAAGAATAAACTTTAGAATTTAAGAGTGGGCGCAGTGACTGTCACCTGTAATCCTAGCACTCTCGGAGGCCAAGGTGGGTGGATTCTTGAGCTTAGGAGTTTGAGACCAGCCTGAGCAAGAGTGAGATCCCATCTCTAAAATTAGCTGGGGTGGGCACCTAGTCCCAGCTATTCAGGAAGCTGAGTCAAGAGAATCGCTTGAGCCCAAGAGTTTGAGGTTGCTGTGAGCTATGATGCCATAGCATTCTACCAAGGGTGACAAAGTGAGACTCTGTCTCAAAAGCAAAAACAAAAACAGAGTTTGAAGTAGGATTTCTATTTACTACATATAATTTTCACACCGTCATAAAGTCAAAAAATTTTTAGTCAGAGACTACCTGTACTTCTCACAAGGTAGCAGGTGGAGGAGATCTTGGAAATACCTTTCCCTGAGGTGGGCCAGTGTGAGACAGGTGCACGAGCCCCTGTATTATACCACCGGGGGTGCCCAGAATGGATAGGGTACTATCAGTTGGTGACTAGTGGCCACAGAAGCACAAGTTACATGTATGTCCTCAGCACCTTTAGCACACAGCAGACATTCAATGAATGTCTTTTCAACTTTTCATCACAGCCTGAACCTCCACTTGACCACACATCACCCTGCACACGCTTTCTGGGGGGTTTTCCCTTTCACCAGGAAAAGTTCGACCCTTTTCACTTTCGTCTACTCTTTGTTCTCAGATGTTAGGACCTCCAGCCTCTTCATACATCAGTTGAGAACTATGTATTCAAATGACATTTGAGCCCAAGTGGTTAATTTTGAATTCAGTAAATGCACCTTTGTCATAAGGAAGGAAAAGGCTTATTTCCGCTGTTGCTTTTAACAGACCGAGTCTCAGTTGTGCGCCGGGTTCTCCGCTGTACTATTTGATTGTGCTGACTGGTTTGCCTGTTGTTCTCCCACCTCCTCCTGGGCCTGTTCCCTCTGAGTCCCTCCTGGACTTTGTGACTGCAACGCTTTCCCAATGCATGAGTAGGTGATTAAGTCTTGACTTCTCTAATTCAGAAGTGACTGAGCTTCTGGAAAACTCTTCAAATGTTTTATGAGCTCTAAAATTCTCCCTTTGTAAAAAGACCAGTGAATACCACGAATTACCTTTTGTGTTAGACAGTGACCTTCAGAAAGTGTTTTGGTTCCTCTTTTGCATTTAATTCAAGAAATTTAAAAAATTTTCCTCCTTCCTTATTTGAGGTTCTAAGGATGAAAGAGGAAAAGACTTCTGCTGAAAGGCAGTTGAACTCTTTTCTTCTTACTGTCACCAGTTAGCACCGATCCGGTAAGTTTAACAAGGTGTATAAACAATTGTTGATCGAATTTGTCCTGAAAGGTGACTGAGAGAGTCTGTGACCTAAGATAGGGGCATCAAAATCTAGAGGCAAGCAACCTAGATGTGAATTCTGGTTCTGCTACTTGGCAGCTGGGGGACTTTAACAATTTACTTAAACTTTTTATGCCTCACTTTCCTCAACTGAAAACTGAGGGAGCTAATAAAAGTACTGAGGACTGAGTGCATATCTGGGAAGTCAGTAGTACAGGAGCAGTAGTAACTCCTACATCTGCTTGTTGGAGTAGTTGTTGTAATTGTAGATATACAAGTACTAACAAAATAAGAGATACATTTGTATAGCAATAATACAAGATTAAAAATAATATAAATCACATGTAATACAAACAAAGTTTTAGTCTGCCAAAAAGCATTAGTTGTTGCGGGTCAATTTCTCTGCAGATAAAAAATGTTGAAACTCTCCTCCCTTCTCTGTGTTTCTATGCCTGCCAAGCAATCTCCTGGGGACTGATTCAACCTTCCAGGTTCCTTAGTACTGGGAAAGTCATACAGTAGATAGAGAATAGGATGACTCTGGTCACAAGAAAGTGGGAAATTGACATTTCGAAATCAGTCGTGTGAAATTAGTATCAACTTGTCACAGAAAAATCTCACTTCTCAAGGACTATTGATAAAGTCATTTTCTGGACCTCCCGGACTGTGAATCCAAGACTGTAGACCAGGGTGAATTTATGAAAATGATGCTCCCTGGTTGTTGTCAGCCTTGCCTGAGAACTATTGCTTATGCTTCCACATGTGCTGCTGTGCTCTCCAACTTCAAAAGGCTACAGTACACACAGGCCCTGATGGAATCTCTAAGCTCCTAATCCACATTACGACAATACGTTTTCATGAGAACTGGAAGCTCCATAAGATGAGAGAACGCATCTGTCTTACATACCTAGCACAGAAGCATGTAGCAGCCACTCATTTAATATTTGTCATACAATTACATGCACTTCCAATAATCTTCAGATTTTCCAGGAAGAATTTACCTTATCTTTCTCTTATAAATAATGTGAGCACAATGTAATTAAACAATCCACACATTCTAACATGCGTTATACAATTCTTTACTCTGAAACTCCATTTAAACTCCCAATCTGAAAAAAATAAATAAATGAACAAAATAAAAACTCTTACTCCGTTGCACATATCCTGTTTCCAACCCTTTCAAATTATTTCAATCTACCACTAGAAGTGAAGAAGGTCATGAAATTTCTCATTGCACAAACGCAATTTAACGGAAAGGAAAGCTAGATAGTATATTCAGAATAAGGGATAGTCTGATGTCTATTTTGAGAAGAAGGTCAACTCAAGGTTAGAAGATAATGTAAGGAATTGCCAAAAATGAGAGACTGTACTTCCTGCACTTGAGGGTTTATGGCAAAAGTCTGACCTGCTTGAGATGCTCTTAGAAGTTTGAGACCTCTGGTTCAGCTAATCAAGTATACTGTTCATTTAAAAGATGCCATTTGTGCAACACAACCAAAAAAACCAGAAAGCAGCTACTCAGATCCATTAGCATATCCCAGACTCTACCTGGGAAAACCAGCAAGAGCAACCATCAGTGGCTTTGGGCCACTGATTTTCTCTTTCAACATTCTCTGCTTTTATCTTTATTAATTCTTTCTTTATATATTTGTTTAAAATATATTTAAAATTTTATATTATTGGGGATACTTTGCACTTATTTGGTTGAATTTTTTAAAAAAAATTTTTTTGTTTGAGACAGTCTCACTTTGTTGCCCTCAGTAGAGTGCTCTGGCATCATAGCTCACAGCAACCTCACACTCTAGGGCTCAGGTGATCCTCCTGCCTCAGCCTCCAAAGTAGCTGGGACTACAGGCACCCTCCACAATGCCTGGATATTTTTGAGATGGGCTCTTGCTCTTGCGCAGGCTAGTCTTGAACTCCTGAGCTCAAGCAATTTACCCACCTCAGCCTCACAGATTGCTAGGATTACAGGCATGAGCAACCATGCCCATCCCTAAATTAAAAATTTTTCATTTTGAATTCTTGTTAATAAAAAACTTATATAGAAATGAGTGTATATGGCTTCTTTTCCTATTTGGAAGCCTACTTTGTTTCTGTTTGTTTGCTTTTGGACATCTGTCTTGTACATGTTAACTTCTAATTTTGTTGCATCATGGTTAGTACATTTTATGTATATAATCAATTTTTAAAAATTTGCTGGTATTTCATTTGTGGCCTTCTTGATGGACAAATGATATGCCTGCTGTACCTGTGTTTCAAAGTGATATGGAGTCTTCATTGGGTATCAAGTTTTTGCTATATATTAGATCAAACCTATTGTTATGGTACTAAAAGAAATATCTTTATCTTTTGTCTGCTTAATTTGGTTTCTGAGAAGTTTGTCAAGTTTTCAACATCGGTTTTGTGGCTTTCAATTTTTTTTTCTTGCAATTCTCTCAGTTTTTGATTCAACTATTTTGTAGCTATATTTTAAGTTTATACATGTCAAGTTTATTATATAAGCCAAGTTAATTCTTCTGGGCTGCATTTATCAATAAGATGTGTTCTTCTTTGTTTCTTTCGATTATTTTTACTTTGAATCTTATTATTTATGCTTTTATAGTCTGTTTTTAATTGACATAATAATCGTACATATATATGAAGTGCATTGTCATGTTTTGATACACTTATTATATAGATCAGATCAGGAAAATTAGTATATCCATCATCTCAAACATATATTATATCTTTGTGTTGGGAATAGTCAATATTCTCCTTCTAGATATTTGAAACTATATAATATATTGTTAACTATAGTCGGCCTACAGTGGTATAGAAAACTAGAACTTATTCCTCCCTGTCTAACCATAATTCTTTAACAAATCTCTTTGAATCTCTCTTCTCCCTACCCTTCCCAACCTCTAGTAACCTCTGTTCTACTTTCTACTTCTATGAAGAAAACTTTTTTTTAGCTTTGACATATGAGTTACGACATGTGGTGTTTAACTTTCTGTTCCTGGCTTATTTCACTTGACAAAACGTCCTCCAGTTCCATCCATGTTATCATGAATGGCAGGACATCATTGTTTTTTTATGGCTGAATAGTATTCCATTGTGTCTATATAACCTGGTTTTTAATTCATTCATCTGTTGTTGGACCTCTAGGTTGTTTCATATCTGGCTTTTGTGAACAGTGCTGCAATAAACATGGGAATGCATATCTCTTTGATATACTGATTTCCTTTCCTTTGGATAAACGCCCAGTAGTGGGATTGCTGGATCATATGGTAGTTCTATTTGTAGTTTTCTGAGGATCCTCCATACTATTCTCCATAGTGGCTGCACTAGTTTATATTCCCACCAACAGTGTCTAAGAGTTCTCTTTTCTCTGCATCCTTGCCAGAATTTGTTATTTTTTCATCCTTTGATAATAGCCATCCTAACTGGGGTAGCATGATACCTCTTATTTTATAGGACAATAACATGCTTTATGCTTATTAACCACTTCTAATTGAATATCTTCACTCTTATTTTCAGGGAAAATATTATTTTATCTGGCACTTGAAAATGTTTGAAAATATAATTTGAAAATCTGTTTCTTGTAGGTGAGTTTAACCCATTCATAATGACGGTGTTTGCTAAGCTTGGATTTGCTCCTTCATCACAGTTTGTGTTTTCAATTTACCATGTTTTCTAGTTGCTTCTTCCTCCCTCCAATCTAGGCCTTCCCTTGTCTTTATCAGGTTTTCTTGCTCTTTTTTAAAAAAATACATTTCATTTGTGTGAAAATCATTCATCCACATACGTCTGCTAGTAGTTATCATTAGACTTTCATAGCTTTATTGATAAATAATTATAGAAATAAATGTCATAAATTTTATTCATTTATAGTGTCCAATTCAGTAGTTTTTGATATATTTAGAATTATGCTACTATCCCCATAATCTAACTTAGGACATTTTTATCGCCATAAAAAGAAACCTTATCCCCCAAAATAGTCATTCTTTGTCACTCTTCCCGCCTTCCTGACACTCCGGTTCTAGGCAATCACTAATTTACCTTCTTTCTCTGCAGATTTTTATATTGTGGATATTTCATATTAATTGAATCTTATGATTTGTGGTCACTTGTTTCTGGCTTCTTTGGCTGAACTCACTGTTTTTGAGCTTCATCCATATCGTAGCATGTATTGCTATTATTTCATTCCTTTTTATTATCGAAATATATTCCATCATATGAATATACTAAACTTCATCTATTCATCAGTTGATGGACATTTGAAAAGTTTCCACTTTTGGCTCTTATGAATTACGCTGCTACAAACATTCACGTGCAAGTCTTTGTGTGGATACATATGTACATTTGCTTTGGGTACAAACCTGGGAGTGGAATTACTGGATTGTGCAATAGTTCTACATTTTTACCTTTTGAGGAAATGCCAAACTAATGCCAGCATTTCGCATTACCACCAACAGGTATGAAGGTTACAATTCCTTTCCATTGTCACTAGCACTTGCTATTGCCTGTCTTTTTCTTTACAGCTATTGTGAAGCATGTGAAGTGACATCTCATTGTGAGTTTGACTTGCATTTATTAAGTGACTAGTAATATTGAGCATCTTTTCATATGCTTACTGGCAATTAACATGTCTTCTTTCCCCATTATTTTGTGTTTTTCTCTTTTTCTATTTAGTTGCAAAGGTGTTTTGATATATTTTGATACAAGTACCTGATTACGTATATGATTTGCAAATACAGCAGTACCTCCATAGTTGACCACCTCCCTACATTGGCCACTTCTTTAAGTTGATCAAATTTTCATAGACTGGGCATGTACCACATGTCCGGACCAGTACAGTAGGCCAGGTTCCTTACGTTGACCACTTCCAAACATTGGCCAGTTTGTTATAGTCCCTTGG
The DNA here is from genome assembly GCA_963574655.1 of Perodicticus potto. Lineage (NCBI taxonomy): Eukaryota > Metazoa > Chordata > Mammalia > Primates > Lorisidae > Perodicticus > Perodicticus potto. Next base: position 73,964 of record CAUYRH010082586.1, on the reverse strand, counting down.
TTGGTGAACTTACAGAAGTTCTACTGTATTTTCTTCAGATCTGTAGGTTGTCTTTTTACTTTCTTGATGGAATATTTTGAAGCACAAAATTGTCTAATATTGATAAAGTCGGTACCCTAACAACTACTCCCTTAGTCATTGCACTTTTGATGGCTTATGTAAGAAATTATTGCCTAGCCCAGCATCATGGACGTCTACTCCTGTGTTTTCTTCTAAGAGTTTTGTAGTTTTACTTCTTACATTAGGTCTTTGATTCACTGTGAGTTCATTTTTGTATATGGTTTGAGATAGGGTTTTAAATTACTTTTTTGCATGTGAATATCTATTTGTCAAAAAAGACTATTCTTTTGCTATTTATCTTGGACTCCTTTGTTGAAGAGCAATTGGCCATAAATGTTAGGGTTTACTTTGGCCTCTCAGTTTTATTCCATTGATTTATATCCACCTGTGTGCCAGTACCACTCTAACTCGGTTACTATAGTGTCGTAGTAAGTGTTGAGACCATGAAGTACAAATTTTCTAACTTTGCTCATTTCCAGGATTATTCACACTATTCTGGGCTCTTTATATTTCCATATCAATTTTTGGATCAGATTCTGAATTTCTGAAAAGTATTTGGCTGATATTTTGATAAGAATGCCTTAGAATCTATAGATCAATTTGGAGAGTATTGCCACCTTAATATTAATTTTCCAACCCATTAGAATTAGGTGTCTTTCCATTTATTTAGCTATTCTTTCAGTATTGTTTTGTAGCTTTCCAGTGTACAAGTCTTACATTTCTTTTGTTGAATTTATTCCCAAGTACTGTATTCTTTTTGATGTTATTGTAAACGGAATATTTAACATTTTTATTTTTGACTTAGCTTTTGCTAGTTATAGAAATATAATTGATTTTTCTGTGTTGATCTTGTACCTTGCAACCTTGATGAATTTGTTCCTCAGTTGTAATAGATTTTTTAGTAGCTCCCTCAGTATTGTTTTAGGTGCAAGATTGTATCATTGATAATAAACAAAGTTTGATTCCCTTCTTTCTAATCACATGTCATTTAATTCTTTTATTCACCTAGATTTCCTGGCTGGAACCTCCATTGAATAGAAGTGGCAAGAGTGAACATTTTTGTCTTGTCCTTGATCTTAGGGATAAAAATTGAGCCTCTTGCTAATAAGTATGATGTTAGCTGTTGGCTCTTCTTAGCTACTCTATATAGATCGAAAATGTTCCGTTTATTCTTTTGTTTTTTGAGTGGTTTTTATCATGAAAGTGTGTTAGATTTTCTCAAATACTTTTCCAGTATGTGTTGTATTGTCTTACAATTTTGTCTGTTGTTTTATTAATATGGTCTATTAAACTGATTGATTTTTGGATATTAAACCCATCTTGTATTTTGTTGACAAAAACACCACTTGATCACTGTGTTCATGTATAATCCTTTATATATCTTGCTTAATTCAGTCTGATAACATTTGAGTTTGTTTTTTTCTGTATTTTTTTATTTTGCATTTATATTTATGAGGAACATTGGTCTTCAGATTTCTCGTGATGTCTCTGTCTAGTTTTGTTTTAGGCATTCGATTTTAAACATCTATTTAAACATATATCAATATATTTTTCTAAGAACAACTACATGATTTATATTCTGTCTTTCTGCAAACAAAACAGAAATATTAGTGCAAATTTACAGTGCACTTTCCCTCGCAAGCCATATACCAATCTATAATCTACATTGAAATGATCAATATTTACCAGTAAACAATTGGGATTAACAGTAAGTTTTACCAATTTTTATTTCTTTCACTCATCATTCCTTTGTAAGTTTTACTAGATTAATTTTTTTCTCCTTGTAGGATATCTCTAGTGATTTTTTTTAATTAAATCATAGCTGTGTACATTAATGCAATTAAGGGGTACAATGTGTTGATTTCATATACAATCTGAAATGTTTTCATCAAACTTGTTAACATAGCCTTCATGGCATTTTCTTAGTTATTGTTTCAGACATTTATATTCTGCATTTAGTAAGTTTCACCTGTACCCTTCTAAGATTCATCGTAGGTGTGGTCCCACCAATTACCCTCCCTCCACCCAGCCTCCCCTCTTCCCTCCCCTCCCTTGCTCCTTTCCCCATATTCTTGTGCTATAATTGGGTTATAGCCTTCATATGAAAGCTATAAATTAGTTTCATAGTAGGGCTGAGTACATTGGATACTTTTTCTTCCATTCTTGAGATACTTTTCTAAGAAGAATGCAATTTTTTTTTCAGAGAGTGGGGGCTATATATGTTCTGAGGTCCTGTATCTCTGAAAATATCTTCCTTTTGCCTTTAATCTCCTGTGAAATTTTGGCTGTCCATAGAACTCTTGACTTGAAGTAATTTTTACCTAGAACCTCTTCATTTTTCAAGTAGCTAAAGCGATGGCCAATGGCAATCTTACTCTTCTTCCTTTGTAGGTGAGTTTTCTTTTCTTTTTCTGGGTGGTTTTGTTCTGATTTCCTTTTCTCATTCGATTCTAACATTTCTGTGTGAGGTTGTTTGATTCTTGCTGGGCATTTTCAATCTGAGGAGTCTTGTGTTTCCTTACTTCTGGGAACTTTTTGTTCTTTCTTTAAAGATTCATTACTTCTGGAATACTATTAGATAGTTGTTAAAATTTGGAATTTGTTCCCATCATCCTTAACTTTATTTTAACTGCTCTAATCTCTATATTCCTTTTTTTGCTGCACCCTCTGAGAATTCCTGGGCTCAATCCTCTAGCCCTCTAATTCCCTTTTCAAATGTGTCTGTTCCACCATTTTCCTGCTGGGTTTTCTTTTTTCCTTCATATTCATTGGCTAAATTTTTAATTGTTGCAATTGTCACAAATTTTTAATTGTCTCTAGGTGGTGTTTGATCACCATAACTCCTTCTAGATCTAACTGTATGATTTTAGTTTTCCCTATTTTCGAGTCATGTTCTGTTCACTCTCACCCCTCTGATTCACTAGGTATAAGATCTGAATGGAAGTTTCCTGTTCCTCTTTCGTCATATTAGCTCTCCTCACATTATTTGGGGAGAGTGGGGTTGCAGCTGAGTTTTTCTGGTTGGTTCTTCTCAATTCATTCCCACAGCCTGTCTGTGAGGAGGAGTGGACACGCTTTCTGGATTGTTCCCACCTTCTTTCACTAAGGTTTGGTAAGTGATGAGACCTGTGTCTGGATAGCTTTGTGTGCTGACATTTTCTGAACATGAATGCTTTCCTTTGTCCTGGGTGCTGCCAGCCACCTGTGGTCCTAGCCATATCTCCCTAATCCAAATTCCTACATCACTTCATCTGCAAGCAAGTACCCTTGTACTGACTTGGGGGAGGTAATGAGGGCCAGATGAATGCACCCCACTGCATTAAGTCAGTTACCCATGGTTCTCTTCTGTACCCATCCCTTCTGGGCCAGAAGAAATTCTTTTACAGAACTGCCTCTGTGCTTTTTGGGCTATAATTTCCCATTTGACACCAACCCCACCTGCTTCTTCTTTTAATAAACTTATTGCTTCTGGATCCACTGGGGGCTTCCCCTCTTGTTTGGGAAACTCATTTTGGATTTTTTTTCCCTTTATACCTTTTGTATAATTTTACAGATTTGGTAGAGGAGAGGATGCCGTAGTAAAATTGAGATTATCATCTTGTAACCGAATTTATTAGCCCATTATTGAAACACAGAATTCTGCAGCCACCATCATTCTCCTTGTTCAATTGAATCCTCTGGTTGAAAGAAAGAGGCAGAGTGAGAGAAGAGCAAGAGAGATGGGCTGGGAAAACTGTTTGAGACTCATTTGAGGAAGGGGCACCTCTCAAGGAGCCCAGGGCTGCTTATTCTATTTACATGCCCTGTAATGACAGGTGCCACCTGCAGCAAAGGAACAAAGAGGGTATTTTTCAGAAGGATGGAACAAAATCAGAAGCTCAGCTATAGACAAACCCCAGCTGGCTTCTTTTTCCCGTGTCAATAAAAGGCCCTGTGCTTGCACTGTGGCTCCATTATCCCCTGCAGCATCAAAGCCAGGACAGGCTTCTCCTATCTCGGCCGCTGACTGCAGCTCTTCAGCTGAGCTCTGCTTCCTGGTGCAAACGCAGCTGCACACACTCCACATGTTCTTTGAGTGTCTTCTTATTCTTTCTTCAGACTCACTAAGGGCAGTGGCACATTTCTTCCAAATGAGTTGTTTCAGAGCTGACACAGTGCCTGAATTTTTAGCTTGCCACATTATTATGCTTTTCCTATAATCTCTATATTTTTAAAATTTTTTTTTAGATATGCCAAGACAATTATCAATACCCTTTCATTGAAGAGATGCAAATCCACCAAACAAAATGAAGGTCATGACATCCATAATATTCCCAAAGAGTTAATCCCAGGTAACCTTGGAGGAAGAGAACCCACCAATGAAGAGGACGTCTATTGTACAAAAACTTTCCCCACAGGCTGCAACAGCAATCCTTCTTCCTCTGAGGAACTATTTGTCCTTTATTCTGGCATGTGCTGCCATAGAGACCAGTAACTCTAGAGCCCTTCTAGTCCCACCACTCAGGCCTGCCCAGGCATGTCCTACACAGTGGTGACCAGGCATTAGTCCCAGAAGCAAGTAGGTGACGAGCAGATTAATATGCTCAGAAGCTGTGCCTGGACTGAATGCTTGTGTCCCCCTCAATTCACATGCTGAAATCTAACCCTTGATGTCCCTGTATTTCAAGGTGGGCCCCTGGTTGATAATTAAGCCCTCACGGTGGTGTCAGTGTCCTTAGGAGAAAGGCCAGAGAACCAGCTCTCTCCTTCAGCCCCAAGAGGATCCAAGGGGAAGCTGGCAGCCTGCACCCCAGAGGAGGGCCCTCACCACCAAGAGTGCTGCCTTCTCAGCCTCCAGAACTGTGAAGAATACATTTCTGTCCTTGAACCCATGTGGGCTGTGGTACTTTGGTGCAGAAGCCCAACTGACCGAGACAAGCAGTGAGAAAGATGCTCTGTCCTCTGCGTTCCTTCAGCTGCCATGAAGGAAAGCCCAAAGCTGCCCCTCCACATGCCCCTTCTCCCGTCCCCTTTACAAGGAAGAGTGCCTTCCATGTAACAGGAAATGAGGTAATGCCGGGGAAGAAGACATGAGAGAGATGGGGGGTGGAGAGAAGACAGAGAGGGAGACAGAGAGAGAGGGAGACAGAGGTCAACAGCCTGAGGTCTGTCCCCCTGAAATCTCTAGTTGCTTCCCCTCTCTCTATTCAATTGTACCTGATCTAAACATTCCTCACACGCACCTTTTGTCTTCTGAAAGCCTTTGCACTTGGTTTGTGACACAGAGAAAATTCTTTTAGCTCCTTCTCTTCTTTTGTTATAAGGAAATGTCTAACCATCCTCCAAGGACAGGCCTAAATATCCTCAGTTCCTCCCCCACACAATTAGAATCTCTGGCCTCCTACCTCTACCCAGGACATTTTGAACAGATTTCTAGACAGTCTTGTAATGATGGTTTCTTTCTACTTCATTTCCCCCCATTAGACTGCGGGGTCCCTTAGGGCAGGGTCTGCGTCTGACTCAGCCCGAAGTTCATGGTGCCTCAGATCGGGCTGGGCAGAAGGCTCCTGCCGTCAACCACTCACCTCTTCTCCTGAATCTTTTCTTTGCCAGCAGTTTTCTAACTAATGCATCTGATGAATGAGGATAGAATCCCTGCTGCAGGAGAGGGACAGGTGCCTTCAGGCAACAGAAGGGCATTTAAGGAGGTCTCCTATATTGTCTGAGGTGCTTGGATTTTACACAGAATAATAAGGAGTCACTTTAGGGCCTCAAGGCATCTGAATGTGGTTAAGTAATTTAGAAAGACCACTTTACCATAGTACAGAGACTGGGGGTGGGGCACAAATTGAGGATGAAGAGAGATGGGGAACCAGAGGGGACGCTTTGGCTCAGAACAGAGGTGGTAAGGACTTGGGAAGTGCCATGGGGGAGACAGATGGGGACAGAGGTCTTCCTTCCCCTCCCCCTTCTTCACTCCCTCCAGCTGGGCCGCTGAGACCTCAGCTCTGGTGGCCTTCTGCCCTGGCTTCTCTCATTCTTTTCTGTCTTTTCTGCAACCCCCACAGTACCTCTAAATCAGGAGAGAATGATGCTTTCTCCTTGCCCCGTAGAATCCTTGCAAGTTACATCTTTGTCAGCACTTCTGCTTCCAGCTCCCCTCAGATCAGTTAATGTTTCTTTTATGAAGCGAGGACACCTGATTTCTGTCAGCACAGGGCTGAAGACTGCATTGTCAGCACCGGCTTCCTGGCCGGTCATATCAAGTAGACAGAGGAAGAAGCACCCAAACCAGTGATCAGATTCCCACGTAATGATGCTGGGGGACATGCTATTTGGAAAAGTGGAGTTAGACAGAGCTATGGGGTCTTGTAGTGCTATGATGACAAAATCACTCACTTGGAGCTGCCTGCTCTGGCAGTGTGGAAAAAGCTGGGCACCAGCTACTGGTCTTGTGACCAGAAAGACAAGCCCTGTCCCCTTATGTGGTCTCAGTTTCTCTTCTCTAAGGTGTCAGTTGCTACCGAAAGTCCCTTCCAGGCTCTCTTAGTCCAAACTAAGGGATAGAAGGGGGTCTTTTCCCTTGCACCACCTGTGATGTTCCCCAAACTTAAAGCAGTCTTCACTTGATGTGGTACATTTATGTGCTCATTCATTTATCAAATCATTCATTCGTTCATTCATTTGGGTAATATGCACCAAGTCCCTACTGTTGGCCAGGACTTTTGCTCAGTGCTATGAACACAGATATAAATAAGAGTCATTCTGACTCTTCAGAGTTTGCAATTTACAGAGAGATCCAGAAATGTTAACTGATCATCACCACACAGGGACAAGGTCAGGAGAGAGTACAGAGGGTACAGAGGCCAGAGTCATTACCAAAGGACTTTGTTTTATTCATCCTCTTAGCATCTGGCACTTTTCCTAGAGTACAGGTTAGGTTCTCAATGAATGAAGTGACATTTGAGCTGGGCCTATGAATGAATAAATTTCCCAGGTAGGGAGGGTGAGGGAGAAGCATTACAAACAGAGGGAACTATATGAGTTGTGACTTGTAAGGGAGAAAGAATTTGGCCGTCCTTGAAGAGTGAGCAGGTCCATGTTCTGTTGTCTTATAAAGTCCCAATAGGAGATGAGGTTGGGAAATCAGATGAAGGGAGGGTTGTGTCCTGTCAGAGAACTTGGACATTACTTGGGGCAGTGAGGGACCATTGAATGTGCATCACAGCAACTTTTGAAATGTTCTCCTAGACTTGATATGAGTGGATAGGACAGGAGAGGCCTGAGTAGGAAGGCCGATCAGAAACCTCCTTCAAGATGGTGTTGGTCTGGCTCAAGGCCAGCTGGAATGAACAAGGCTGCCCCAGATCTGAATTACCCTCCCTCTCAAAAGAGCATGTTGAGTCGCTGACTCCTGGGGATTCTGATGAGGGAGTAGATTATTTGAGAAGCATCTTGACCTAAACAAATCCCTACAGATTGAACATATCCGGAAAAGAACTGACATCTAGTCAGAGACCAAAAGAAACAAGAAAGCACTGACCATTTGAAATTGCAGATTCATCTTTCCCCAGCCTCTCCTAACATAGATCTGTTTGATTAGCAGAAACTGCCTTTATTACCATGTTAAATGTAAAAAGACACAAAGCATTTTCCCAGAGAAGCAGCCTCCCAGAGAAGGGCAGATCTGTTTAATCTCCAGATCGTTTGCAGCAGAGAGCTAAGGACCAGAGATGGGAAAGGATCTGGCCATGGGACCCCAGCAAGTTAGTACCTGCAGGTGGATCAGAACCAGGGTCTCTTGACTATCAGGCTGCTGGTTTCCCCAGCACGTCCCAGGGTTTCTGGCTGTAACTACAAAAGGAAGAGTTAAATCAGTCTTGTCTCAGTAAGCACAGGTGAGCAGACTCTCTGAGAAGGAGAAGCCAGAATTTCCCCTGAGGCTCAGCCTACCAAAGCTTTTCTATCTTGCTGACTCATTTCCCATAAGTAAGGTCACTTCTCTTTTTACAAACCTCGCACGGCCACAGGGAAAATTCAAACTGCTTCGAGTAGCATCCAAGGCCTTTCATCTCTTTGCCCTTCTTGGGCACCAGACTCGCCTCTCACTCTAACCTGGGTATTCCTTGGGCAGCACACTGGTGGTTCTCAACTTCACCTGAGGACTTTAAAAAGTATACATGTTAATGCTCAGACTGTACCTCCAGAGGGTCTGGGGAGTTGGTCCCAAGCATCTGTAGGTTTGAAATCTTCCTCTGTGATCCCAATGCTCAGGTATCGTGGAGAACCACCACTCGCCCACAGAGGACGACTCTCCAAATCTTCCCTGCCCTCTCCAAGGCTTGGACATGGCTTGCTTCCTCGCCTCGACTACTTATTCACTTGGCCCTCCCCAGAGCCCCCCAAAATAGATATCAATCTTGCTGGGAGTTTTTGAATACACCACCCTCATAGCATTCATATCCCTTTGTTTACATGTCTTTCCAGCACCCGAAGGAAACTATGGGCTTGCAAAGAAGGTGCTGTTCTGTTTATTAATTTTTTCATTGTCAGTGACACAAGACCTGACACCTAGTAGATACTTAGGAAATAACTGTGGTCTGAATAAGAATTTTGAATACCAGACTGACATCTGCTCAAAAAAGTTGCCCACATACTCGGGACAGTGAGTCATGGGATGCAGCTCTGACAGATCCCTGGGGTGGAGGTGCTGTGCTCTGGCAATTGGTCCTTTCCATCGTCTGTCTCCAACAAAGGGAAATGATGGAAGACTCTCACCTGCAACTGAAAATGGGAGGTTGGTCTCTTTTTTTATTATTTTGGTTTTTATTTTATTTTATTTTATTATTTTATTTTTATTGTGGGGGATTCTTTGAGTGTACCAAGAACCAGGTTATACTGATTGCATTTCTTAAAGTCTCTCTTATAATTGTGTCCCATCCCCAAGAGGTGTGTCACACCCTGTGACCCCCCCCATTTCCTCCCTCCTTCTCTCTCCTTTCCCCCACCCCCCACCATGTACTACTCATCAATTTTCCTCAAATCAGAATTGAGTACATTGGATTCTTGCTTCCCCATTCTTGTGATGCTTTACTAAGAACAATGTGTTCCACTTCATGCAGGTTAATACAAAAGATGGAAATTCACCATCCTTTTTAGTGGATGAAATGTGGTATATACATATACCACAGCTTGTTAATCCATTCCTGGGTTGATGGGCATTTAGGCTGTTTCCACATTTTGGTGATTATAAATTGAGCTGTGATAAATAGACTAGAGCAAAAGTCCTTATAATAAAAGGATATTTTTTTCTTCTGGGTAGATGCCCAGTAATTGGATTGCAGGATCAAATGGGAGGTCTAATTTGAGTTCTTTGGAGATTCTCCATACTTCCTTTCAAAAAGGTTGTATCAGTTTGCAGTCCCACCAGCAGTGTACAAGTGTTCACTTCTCTCCACATCCACACCAGCATCTCCTTTTTATATGCCTGGGCAATCCCATAACTAGACCCAAAGAGACCTTGGTTGGAAATCTTTTGTGCTGATGAGCTATATGACAAGTTGCTGTAGGTGTGTAAACCTCTGTGACATCATGTACAAAGAGTTCAACACATAGCCTGCCATATAGCAGATTCTCCACGGGGTGAATTCCCTTCCTTCCAGAAGAAATGATTTTAGAATCCATCAATGTTCCTTCCAGTTGCCTAAGTGTGCTTACCCTCTGCTGTCTTTTGTGCTCTCCCTCCCCCCTTCCCTCCTCCTTCTCTCTAGCTCTTGACCCTTCCTGTTTTTTCCTTCACGCTTGCTTACTCTCTATCCCAACTGGTTCTCTTAGGCTTCATACTAGGAAAGGGAGTGAATTCCTCTGGCATGGTTACTTTCCATGGATCATTCAGGGACAAGATGAGCACACCCAGCAAGAATAAAGCAAGTTGGGAGGCAAGTCTAATACCGACCTCTTGCTACAATGCAGCACCAGAACCATGGAGGCCTGGTCTGGCTTCCCTGTGTCAGGGCGGGAGGCAGGGAAGGAGAGAGGTGAACCTCTGACACAAATTCTGAGCGGTGTTTTTATTACCGCGTAATCCATGCTCGTGCCACTGGTCTGCATACCAATGGTTAATGGAAACCTCATGTTCTACTGATCTGGGCTGCCTCCTGGTTAACTCTTGCAGGGCCAGGTATTCACCCAGGCCAAAGGAAATCCTTTCCAGAAGGAAGCTGGGTTATCAGACAGACAGGCGCTGCCTCACATGTTGAAGGAAGTCACCACGGGGTGCAGTTAATGATAAAGGCAGGAATGTGACAGGCAGGCATGGGTCTGGACCTGAGGGCGGAGCTCCTTGTGAGCTGAGCTCCTTGTGAAATGCCACATGGCACTCTGGTGCACTCATCACTGGAGTCTGAACTACCCCTGGCTTCACAGAGCTGGCTGCTCCTGATTTGCTGCTCACTCTCTTGGAGCCTTGATTCATCTGGGAGAAAGGTCTAAACATTCTTTGCACAGAGCCAGCCAGGCACAGAATAAATGCATGGGAGGGAGGTACATAAATGCAGTGTGGGTTTGTGCGGGGGTGTGGGAACTCTAAGGAGAAAGTCACTAACTGTGCCTGAAGGTGCCAGGAATGGCACCCACAGAAGGGGATAGTTAATCTTGAAGGGTCTTGATGAACAAAGAGATATTTTTTTAAATCTGGCAAATAAGGAGAAAAGCTATTTAATCTTTGCAGAAAAAGCAATGTGTACAAGGGGTTGGGGGGGTGGATTTTCTCATCCAGAAAAGGAGACAGGGGGCTGACTGTGAAGTCAAACTACTTTCTAATCCCTGCCTGCTTAATAGTTTTGTGACCCAGTTTTATAACCTCTATGTTTGAACTTCCTCATCTGTAAACTGAGGCTCGTAATAGTGTCTACCTTGGAGATTGCTCTGAAGATTAAACCATGCGATGCACACAGCACTTAGCCCAGTTCCTGGCATTTTAAAGCCCTGGATAAATGTTGGCTATCATTACCATCAGGGAATAAAGGACAGTTTGGAAGGGCTGGAGCACATGTTGTTTGTGTGTTTGGGAACAATGGAGAGGCCCAAGGTTAGTCAGCAGCCAGATGGTGAAGGATCTAGAATCTGCATGAAGGATTTGGACTTGATCCTCTGGGTCATGGGAAATCGCTGAAGGTTAATTCATTCAAATATCCTCTGGATGGTTTCCCTTCTTGGAAGAGCTGTCTCTGAAAGCCTTTTTAACCTTCCCTTCAGGGATCCCAACTGTCTTGGTGCTGCCCATCTCCCTCCGAAGAGAAACATCTGCCCCATATGGTCCATCCCACACTCACTGCACTCTGCCAAGGTCAGAACACCTTGTTTTGACACGTTAGCCCTGGGGTATCAGATTCAAGAGGCTAAACCTGGAATTGTCTTCCCATCACTGCCCATGAATGTCCATGATTACAAAACAAGGAGAAGCAAACACGTCTGGATCTCCGGAAAGTTCTAGGCCCTGAAGCAGTTTGTAAAACAATGTCTCCTTGTCCCAGTTAGGACAAGTTGCTTGGCATGTGAAAACCCCTGGAAACTTGCCACAAAGTGGTGATACATCCTACAAGTAATGCTGATGGGATTTGAGCAGCAATTCGCCAATGGAGGCTGCCGGTCTGTTTGTGGGGTTATCAGGGTAATGGATCCTGGCATTCTGCTCACACTATCTTTACAAACGTCACTTTCACTTTATTGTACATTAACCCCAATCTCTTCACAAGCTCTAAAATAAAACTTCTTTGCAAACAACTAAGGTCCATCTGCTGTGCTGTTAAAAATACCTCGGCATGAAAATACTGAAACATTAGATAAACCCATGATCAGAAAGAGCACAGTAGACTCACCTGGAAATGCCTGCCTTGATTAGGAGAGGTCAGTCTTTCTTTCTCTCTTAGGTGAGAGATTGATGTCCCTCTTCCTATGGTAAAAATAGAACTCCAAATTCCCAAGACTGATTGGATTTCCCATTCCATTGTCCTTATGAGCCCATACTTACCTATGATTATGCACCCTCATGGTGCTCATCATGTCAGCTGCTGACAGGTCAATCCTTTAGTTGGGAATGAATGAATGAACCCATAAATGATTAGCAGAAAAGGTTCTATGTCTTCGTTTAGCAAACATTAATTTTATTCACTTCTTTTTCCATTCCTTGATCAATTATTCATCACAGAGAGAGAACACTTCTCCATATTATTGCCAACAATCTGCAAGTTGGGTCTCACTTCCTCCTTGAAAAGAGCAACCCCCAGCAGTGGGTATTTAAATTGATCCAAGTCTGCTGCCATACTGCACAGCCCATCTATCACGGCAATTTGTACAAATGCCACTCGAGTATCCAGGCCTATGTATCATGTATTTTGAGATTGCACAGTTCCTGAGGCCTTTGTAAAGCAAACCTTTCATGAATAAATCAGGAAATACCCTGATGCATGCTTTATGTAGAGGAAGATATTCTATTTAGGTCACGCAGGGAAGTTCTGCCAAGTTTGCTAAAATGAATAAATCCCCTGAGTGCAGTCTACCTCTACACATTCTGAAACACAAGCAAGTATCTTCCAGCCGCCCACCCCCTCCACCCCACCCCCCGCCACTGCCCTTTGGCTCTGCTATATAAATGTGGAGAGCTCCAGGTCTAGAAAGTGGTAGTTTGATCACTTGAGGGTCCAAAGACTTTCAAGTCAGGCGCCAGGCAATGAGATTTGCTAGTCCATGGTGAGAACTTTGCAAATGGAAAATTTGTCCACTGTGGGGCCTGAGGCAATGAGACTTCTACAAGCAAAGGAGGAAGGATCATAACAACAAAAATAATTACAGTGAGCCTGTTATTCAAGCCTGTTTTTTGAATCCACTTAAGAAAGTCCCTGATTTTATTTGAGTCCAAAATATTGCAATTGACTCTTTTGAGCCTCTCCCAGAACACAGGATGTGGCCTAGTGTGCCTTCCCCTTTAGCAATGGAAATTCTCCTGATAAGAATAAGGATTTCCAGATTTCTAGCCAACCTCAAATTAGAGAGGGTTATCTGGGGTAGAAGAATGCAGAACAAAATGTTGAATAATTCCCTTCCTTTTAACAAGGGCAGGCAAGCCTAGCCCATTTCCCCAGAAAAAGTGGTGTGGGATTGGAAGATCTAGTTTAAAGAAACAGATGGAGCTATTGACTTGGATGCTGGGTGGTCAGAGCATACAGAGAAGTTGTGATGTCACCAAGAAGGTGGAAGGATGCTTGGACAGGGTCTAAGATGGTAGAACTTTGTTTGGATCAGGGACTTATCTCTGCTTTGTTGTTTCCCAACATCTTCTTGGGCAGTGCCGTTAATATCAATCAGCCACTTAGGGACCAATTCCTCCTAATGAAAGTCAAAAGAAACAAACTCAAAACAAAAAATTTCAGGCAGTTAAGGCTGTTGCTAGGAGCATATCAGCCTATACCCTGATTCTTTGGGAAGTTAAAAATAACCTGGAGGTTACCTGTGAGTATAGAATCTGAACAAAGGGACTTTGTTCTTATTGATGTCCCTAACCTTAGACGTTGCTTCTTCCCCAGTGATGCTGCCCTGCTTGTGTTGAATGCATAAAGACTATATCCACTTTCTTTCCTTCTGTTTCCAGGACTGTCTTCCAAACATCTTAGGTTGAAATATTCTTCCTGAGTTCATCATTGCCCAGATTTAGAAAAGTGGACTATATAGAGCACATTCTTTCAAGGTCTCATTCAATGTACCCCAAATTTTTAGCCTCTTTTATCATTTGTTGCCAAGCTAAAGATGTGACTCATAGTTGGTCATGGCAATTTATAGCTGGATTTCCCAATATTACCTTTCCATTTCTTAGGAATACTGATTTTATCCTGCTATACCACTCATATGGTTCAGAAATTTGAGTTAAACTTTATCCCTGATAGGCTGAGTGACCTCACGTAAGTTTCTGAATTCATAAAACACTGAACCAAATATGTGCTCTCCCTAGTCTAGATAGAAAGACCAGTTGAGAGAATTTATGTTGAAGCATGATGTGAACCATAAGTTGCTATCCAAATGGGAAATGATTTTGCTGAAAATGTTTCAAACAACATCTCTGGGTTTTCCTTTGATTTCTTTGCACTTTCCAGTGTCTGGCATATAGTAGGCAATCAGTAGAAGTTGGTCACTTGGTGGTTGATGGGAGCTGGTATCTGAGAACCAATTCTCTAAGGAAGAGGAAACAGGAGAGGAACTGAAAGGAGATATACCTTTTTTCCCCTCAATATAAAAGTAATTCAAGCTCAAATGATAAAATTTAGAAAATACAAGGGAAGAAATTAAAATACTCTATATTTGCAACCTGTCTGTGTTTTGCTCAAAGCACAATGTTGTCCCTTTATGTGCTGACTACAACTCAGACCTAGACATGTTTTGTTTTTTTTCCAGCTAACGAAAGGATAGGAGATTAGTTCATTAATTAATAAGAATCTGAGAAATGTCAATCAGGGCCCGTGAGTTCTTGGTTTTACTATTTAAGATAATAAAAGAAATAATATCTAATGCTTATTCTCTGCTTGCTATGTAGGAGGCACTCATCTAAACCTTTTGTACGTATTAACTTATTTTATCCTCATGACTACCCTAAATGCAGGTACTAAAAATCTATAATCCTTTATTTACAATTCCACAGTCCAAAAAGCACTGAAAATGGGCATGTTTGGTCAAGTTTGGCACAAACTTCTTTGACAGTTCAACCTTATTTGACCTGACATGAGGCTATTCACGATCTTTACTTATCCCACTTATGAACAGTCAAGTTTTACTGAGAACATAAAACATTGAAGTGTTTGATTATAGGGTATTGTCTCAGAACCTTCTGATGGTTTTCTGTGTTAGTATTTATACTTATATTATTTATACTTACATTATCTCAATAAAAGTTGAAAAATTCTGCTTTTCAATACATTTTCCAATCCAGATATGTCAAGCCTGTGATTTTTAAATACATCTTAATATGCACACTTTACAGATGAAGGAATTGGATCATAGAGGCATTAAAGAAGTTGCCCAGCCTAGGTAAGGGTTTTAACTCAAACTGAGTTAGACTGGGTTTGGAGTGTGTATTAGAAGTCTTCGCTCATGTTTGTGTAATACCCAAAAATGTACGCAAACTTTTCCAGCACACTAGCTTTAAAAGTTCTACTTACATATACCAGTAATAGTCAAGCTGAAAAAAACAGTCAAGGATTCTATCCCAAAGACAATTTTTTTATTCTAGAAACTTGGCATATCAAAAAGTGCAGCCATCGCAGCCCCGTAACTCAGAACTGCCTTTCATACCTGAGATCAGATGCTAGATTTTCACTCTCATCTTTTGGGAAGCTCGTCTTGAATGCATTGATAAGTATGTTTGGCAGGAAATGATCGTGAAGTACGTATTTTTTCTCCTATCTTCTCCAACTCTGGCACTGAGTTTGGGGCGATGGTATACCACGGGTCAGTTTTCCCTTCTCCAGTGACAAGAGAAAAATAAGAAAAGATTGTTATTCCTGGATGCTGGCCCTGATCCTTCAGTGTGTGAGAAAATGAGTCAGTACTATTTACCTAGGAGGTTTATAATGATTATTTCATGTTTTAAATTCAATCCTGATTTTCCTGCAAATGCAGCATTCAGAGGAAAAGAAAGAACTCAGCTGTCTGTACAAACATATGGAAATCAATGATAAATGGACAGGGAAGGCACAGTATATTTATGAACCAAGCTCATATAAATCATAATTTTTCAACCATTTATTAAACTAATAGGATTGTTTTGGGAACATCAAAGAATTCTTTATTAAGTAAATAATCATGTTTATCCACTCAGTTACGGGGAGAAACAAATCATTCACACTGCATTTACCCTGCTTCATCAGATTTCATTTCTCTTAAATGTCAGCCGTTGATAATTTTTACCAAACAACCCGGGGAAAAAAGTCCAAATTTCTACCAGCCTTCAGCCACCAGTCTAGTCCAGGAAAAGGACTGCTGCTTGTTGTTCAAATATTCATTTCTTTCTTCCCCAACTGGGTAAGGTGTCTAGGAGGCTTAAAATGACTCTCCCATAGTGAACTTGAATTAAGGTGGTTGGCCGCCTTGGCCAACTCTTTCTTTCTTGATTCATCCTATGCCAGTCTCTTTATTATCTGTCAACCCAGGCACATCTCAGCAGCCTGCTTTGTTGATTAGGCATGAGGCAGACGACCTCATCTGCTGGGACAATCCTCCGTTTCATTCTTGCTCTCCATTGCACGGCCAGCTGGAGTGGGTTTAGAGAATGCTGACTTTGTCCAGGTAAGAATAAGAAGAAAACACAATTAGCAAGTTAACTCTGTGCCGGACAGGAAGGACATACCAAAATGTTTATTATTTTATCTGTAATATTAATGTGGTCCTAAAAAATTCTTTTGTAAGTCAGAATTTCATAAATAAAAATGGACTTTTGCCATCTTTATCATGTACCAAAAGGTGGTCCACTTTCCAATTGTTAGTAATTATTTATCCCTCTAAGGTCTGTCATTGCCCAGAGTGGGAAATAAGAAAAAAATTATGATTTATTCAATAAACATTTACTGCACACCAGCTATGTGCCAGAGTCTGTTTGTGACCCTGGGGACACAGAAATGAACATGAAATACAAGATTTTTGATCACAGGGAGGAAGCTGCTAATCTAGTGGGGAAAGACAGATATTAAAAAAGTAAATACAGAAAATGATCATCAAGTAGCAGCAAGTGTCATTTAAAAAAACTAAAATCTAACATAATAACCTATGAGTGACTGGTAGCAGTGAGAAGGGCCCTAATTTAGATGGAGTGCTGGTGAAGACATCTAGAAGGTGACATGGGACCTGAATGTGATGATGAGTAGAATAGGATATGTCCCTTTTCCCGGAAGACTGTAAAGTCAAGAAAGATTCTAAGACTGCATGCGATTTCAGTATCTAACTTTAAGCAGGTATCTATAAACTTTATGTTAAAAATGGTATAACATCATACAACTCAAAGAATAAAGTAAGTATGAGTTCACTGATATAAATAAATGATGGAAGAAAGGAAGGAAAGAAGGAAAGAAAGAAGGAGAATGGATAAATCTTTCTGGAGAAAAAGTCCAAATGATATGTGTAGATTTTCCCCTCTCCAGAACGGAGAGCTTAGAAGAAGGGTGATTCACTTTTGTGTTGTCTGTTCCCCAAACCCGAAACCCCAAAGCCCATTCTAACCTTGAGAAAAAAATCTCAAAAAGTCCAAATTGAAGGACGATCTATAACATTTCTGAACAGTACTCTTCAAAACTGCTAAGGTCATGAATAACAATGAGAAACCATGGCAGATTGACGAAACGAGGCGACATGGTAACCAAATTCAGTGTGGAAGCCCAGATTGGATTCTGGAACAGAAAAAGGACATTCATGGAAAAATTGGTGAAATCCAAATAAAGCCTGCCGTTTAGGCTAATAGTTTTGTACCAATGTTAATTTCTTAGTTTTGACAAATTGCCAGAGTTATGCAAGAAGTTAACTTTGCGGGAAGCTGGGCCAGGGTGTATGGGGACTCTCTGTACTCCTTTGAAACTCTTCTGTAAATCTAAAATTCTTCTAAAATAAAAAGTTAAAAAAATGCTCACATCCAGGGCTCCAGGCTTTCAGAGGAGTGAACATTGTTTCTTTTTGATGACCAGGAAAGTTTTCATGAACAATGGCATTTGAACTTGGCATTAAATTAAAAAGGATGACAGGATTCCAAAGGACCAATGAGAAGAGGCATTCTAGAATGAAAGAATGGCTTTAGCAAACTAAAGAACAATGGCACATCTCCTGAGTGGAGGGATCAGTGACAATTTGGACTTTATCTTACAAACACTGTAACCAAATCTTATGTACCCTTACGTTAATCCGAAACAATAAGAAAAAATAAAAATTGTTAAGAAAGAATGAAACGCGTAGGAGGCGTAGTAAACTTGCTATTTCTATTATGCAAAGTCTTAACACCAATCAGCTATAAATTCGTCTGGACTTCGACTGCTTCATCACTTTGGAATGACCTCTTCTGTTTTCACCTAGTGCTGTCATTCCATCACCAGACAAGAGTCATGCCCAATTAACATCTCACGTGGTGTCTGTGCAGAGAAGCGCCACAAAATTCGCTTAATAAGTGGATGAAAGGAGCAAAACGTTAGGTAGATCCAGATCTTGAAAGTTAACACAAAGGGCAAAACTTCCTTTGCCGAGTGGTGGGGAATCACTGGAGATGGTCCAACAGAGGAAGGATACGAGCAGCGTGAGTAAGATTCATCTCATGGCCCTCACTGCCAAATAGGGAAGACAGGGGAGAGGCGAGTCAGCGGCAGAAAAACCATGCAGGAGGCTTACTGTGCTAGTGCTGGCTGTACTTGGAAAGAGAGTGTGAAATGAAGAATCTCCTCTTGTGTTCTGAAGGCTTGTGCAACAAGAACAAGCCATGGCATAAGACAGCGTCATTGGGCTTCTCCATCTGCAGTTGGGCTGGAAGGCCTGTCTTTTCCTTCTGTAGCTGTAACTGTAGCCATAACTGTGCACAATGATGTCCCGAGTGCATCACTACTATACGCCTATTGTGTGGCTACTGTATGACCACCGTTTGGCACTGTGCCGCTACTGTTGCCCTTGAATATGTGTGCAGGACTTTCTGCCTCTGTGGACTTCCCAGGCCTGCTCACCGGCCACCAGGTGAGGAATGTTGTTCCTGCCCTCAGCTTGCAGTTCTTTGTCTGGAACGTATCTGGTGTGAGCCTGCAGGGCATCAGCCTGGACGCAACATGCTCTTTGTCCAAATCGTTAGTGAATGTCCTCTGGATGCATTTTACTGAGCTGGGCCCAGTGAACGTGCAACAGAAAGCCCTGTCCGGCAGGGATTCGTCTGGAGGAGGCTCACGGACACTCACTTTGCACAGGTTAGTCGCCGTGTTGGGTGACTTTGTGTTTGTTGAGGTAAATAAAAAGCAGTGGTAAAGTTTCACACATGCGTTTCGTATAAAGCCACATGCACGCTCACTGTGGATCCGGGCTGGATGTGGGCAGCAGCCGACTCTAAGCGGTCATCCTGGAACACGGTGAACCCACCCTCCACAGCCCTGGGCCACCAAGGGAAGAAGGAGAAAGCGTGGAGGGACCTCAGCCTGCAAGTGACACATGCCATCTCCTGTTATATTCTATCTCCAAAAACTAATTAGATGGCCAGACTCAAATCCAAGAAAGATGGGAAATAAAGTGTATCAGTACTCTAGGAAGGAGCAGAGAACATAGATATTGGTGAGTCCTAGCAGCCTCCCATAGGTTTGGATTTTTTTTCTACCCTCAGCTACATGGTAAGTTCCACTGAACCTCAAGCTTTTAAAAATCCACTGCAGGAACTTATATGGGAGGCGGCCTCCAGGCTGGTCCCCAGCGTCCCCTGCCTCCTGTGGTCACACTCTTGTGTAGTACTCTTCCACACTGAAAGAAAAGGATAGGATGTGACTTTCTAGGCCGCAGAATCTTTGTGTCTTCTGCTTTGTGCACCTGGGGATCTCACGTCCTGGAGGAAGCCAGCTGCCATGTCGTGAGGATGCAGAAGCAGCCCTGTGAAGAGGTCTATCGGACAAGGGATTGAGGCCTCCTGCCAGCAAGTAGCACTAACTCGCCAAGCCTGTGATTAAGCCACCTTGAAGTGAATCCTCCGCCATCCCTAGTCAGGATTTTGGGGTCCACACTTTAGAGTTGCCAAAGCATTTTTACTGCAAGATTCACATCTATTCATTTGTCAAATATCTTTCATTTGTTCCTCGCAAGACATTGCTACATAACTGTTGTAAGATTTGTAAGAGGCAGTGAATTAGATTCTCTCCCAGCC
This sequence comes from Perodicticus potto, assembly GCA_963574655.1. Lineage (NCBI taxonomy): Eukaryota > Metazoa > Chordata > Mammalia > Primates > Lorisidae > Perodicticus > Perodicticus potto. The sequence goes on along the minus strand of CAUYRH010082586.1, from coordinate 54,019 downwards.
ATTGGTAGGGAAGGCTAATGTTGTCTTCAAGTCTCTGAGGTTGATTTCAAGGATAAAGGATGAAGGCCTTTATCTATCAGTAATGTTTGCAGGGAAATGGAAGCACATTTACTATGTCTGGTCTGAGGATTCTGACTTTCATTTTTTAAGCCAACACCCTCATTTAGGAACTTATAGTCCAGTAAGGACCAGTTGGTCTAGGTAAGGGCCTCAGAGCGGCAGACCTGACTAATGGCAGGAGGGGAAAGCTGAAGCTGGATGCTTTTTGGTAATAATGATTGATTAATTAATCTGGTTTTATTTATTGCCTACCATGTGGCTTACAGTATGTAGGGATTCGAATTGGTTGCTGAGAATCACATGGTTTCTGGCTTGCTCTTGTGAAATATCCCACTTCTCTCTCTAGTTTCATAGTGTTGTGATTGGGCTTTTATAACCCCAGAGTCAAGGGAAAAAATATTTGTTAGGTAACACTAAAATCTGAAAGTAGCATGAAATACAGTCTACCCTGCTCATTTACATTCTGAGCGGAGTCTACTGGTCTATGTGTGCTAACTGCATAAATTTCGAGTTATTTCCAAAATGCCAGAGTCATAAATCTTTTTAAAAAACAAAGCTTATTTATTTTTCCTAAAAATGAAGTAGGTTTTCTTTTTAATGGAAAATAGAGAAAAACTCAAGGGAAAAACACAAGAAAACAACCGCCCACTCCTGATCCCACCTGTCAGAGGCAGCCACTGTTTTGCTGTTGTGCAAAACACGTATGACTGTAATAATATCAAATATGCAGTCTTGTTCCGATTCCTCCAGTTGTCAGCATAACAAAAGTATTTCCTGCATTATTACTAACTTTTTGCAAATGTAACTTAAGATTTTTGCTTATGTATTTATTGTACCCACTTATGAAAATTGGTGCATTTCCCTGATGCAATTATTTTTATGAAGGGAAGGAAAGTACGATACATGTTACTCTAAATCTTTAAACAATCCAAAAGCACCACTATTGCAGACTCAAGGAATCTTCAATCTGCAAGGTTGCCTTAGGGTGTAAGGATTGTAGAAGAGGAAAATGAGGCCCAGAGTTTCCTGACTTGTCCAGGGTCACTAGCCAACTAACAACAGAACCAGATTTACAGCCCCACACTTCTGGCAATGACAGAAGCACTTCCTTTTAGCAGGTATTCAGCTTCATGCCTAACCTTTGAAGTCATTGCTACCATAGGTGTGGCCCAATTAGAAAGCAGCAAGAGTTGGAGCTTCTCAGCCTGCCATTTGCATGAGTGTGGGCTTGCTGGTACAAAAAGTCTAGACTGCGTGTACAGTGGGAAGAGGCCAATCTAGGAGTCCTGTCTGTAAACACAGCATCCAGCTGTGCTTTTGCCTGTCTGTGGTTTAAGCAAGTGTTCAACCTTGGATCTCAATGTTCTTGCTTTTCAATAAGGAAACTACATTAGTTGATATGTTCCTCCTCTAAGATTTTAGCTTCTAAGCCTGATCCTTTCTGTCAATTTCAACTCTGAGGACATTTTGCATTCTGGGAGTTAGCATGAAGATGTCACAGTTTACTAATGAGATGAGAGTCCTAACCAAAGGCTCAGCTGTGGAGGTGAGTGAATATAACGAGTGTACATGAAATCCAAAAATATGTACTTGAATAAAAGATTTCCATCACCGCCATAGAGTGCATATTACCTCCCTATATAAAGGTTGTAAAGCTTAACATCTTGATGTTAACTCAACTTCAAGGCCGCAACTAGTAAGTGAATTGTGATACTTTCTGTGGGAATGAGTTGACTACCAACCAAGCTTTGTTTCTGATGCTAAAAGCATCAGTGGAAATTTTCTCTGATGTTGCATTTTCTCATATATTTGCTATAAACATGTTCTACTAGCCCTCAACTTGCCAGCTTTCTCTGCTACTCTCTGTGTTCCTGAACTTGGACTCTTTCTCACTGTTTCTTGAAAATACCTCCCTTGGACTGAAGTGCCATCTCTGGGGAGAAGAGAAAGGTGCTAACTGATGTTTGTGATATTAGCAATTAAAGCTGTTTGAAACTTTAATAAGGACAAGAAAGCACAACTTCCTCGCCATTCCCATTGCTAGTTGTCTGTGTATTTCTGAAATGTCCCGATATAGCCCCTTAAAACCTTAAAACAACAAGGTTGGCATGACATGGATGGAGTAGAGGGGAGGTAGCCCTACAGCTGACAAATCCACCCTTAATTTAAATCCTAGAAAAATGAAGGACACAGACATAGGGGAATTTCTGCTATATGGGCTATCCTGCAATGGTATACCCCATATTCTGTGGGATATCCTGTCTAGTGTTAGGTTCATTCATTCAATAAATGTTTACTGAGCCCCTAATATGCACCAGGAAATGGTTTTAGCTCTAAGGGCTCAGCAGAGAACACGAGAGAAAAGTTCCTGCTCTGTGGGGGAAAATGCCCCTGCCTGATGTTCTTGTTGGTGGGTACAGGTGGCATGGGGTCCTTGAATTAGTTGACTCCCCAAATTTGTTCCATTTTTTAGTTGCTCAGTTCAAAAACCAAGGAGTCAGCTTTAACTTCCCCACCACCCCTTACTTCCAAACTGTCAGAAAATCCCATCGACTATGCCTCAAACATTTCCAATCTGTAACCATCTGACCTCTTTGTGCCACCTCTATGGCCACCATCCTGGTTAAAACCATGAGGATTGCACTCATGACATTATGTCCCCCTGCTGCTCCTCTTGCTGACTCCAACACACTGGCCCAACTTAGGGCTTGCATATTGCCTCATCCCTCTGCCTGGAAACTTTTCCACCAGACATATACTCATCTGACTTGCTCATTTCCTTCAAATTGTTCAAAATTCAGCTTTTCGATGAGGTCTACTCTATTTCATCTTGTGCACAGAGCCTCCCTGTGCTGAGTGTTTCCCATTCCTTTTAGCCTGCTCTACTTTTCTTTGCATAAAGCCCTTTCTGACATCATGGGCTTTAGTTATTTATTATATTTATTTAGTCCTCTCAGTCATGTAAGGTCCACCACGATCAAGATCTTTGTCTATTTCATTCACCAATGTTTCTGAATACCTAGAACAGCGCCTAGCCAGTAGCAGGTGGTAAATGTTCCCTCAATTCAGGGTTCCATAATCACCTTTACGTGGAGGGCAAAATATATATAGGCTGAATATATATATATATATATAATGCTGCTGAAGAAAGCAGCATTATAGCTTGTACATGTATTACATAAGTACAGAGAACCATGACCAAAACCAATTTTGAAACTGCTACGTATGTTTACCATAATATGACCGATTTGGGGATTTGGGGCAAATAATTTCATTAGAATAAAAACATGCCAAATTGTAACATTGTGTCTTATCAGGTGGTTTCTTGTTATGCACAGAAATTCTCCTTGGGGGGGAAAGGAGAGAGTGCACATAAAAACTATTGAGAGAGTCTTAGCAAAAACTCTAGAGAGCAAATGATAATGAAGCTGGTAACTAATGTTATGTTAAAATAATGCTAATACTCATAATTATTGTATCTGAAACTTTTCATTTGAAAGTCTCAAATTGCTTTATAAACATTAATTAGTAACATTTACAACCCTCTATTGGGACAGGTTAAGTATTATCATACCCATTTTATATCTTTAGATAAAAGAGTTTCTCAAGGTCATATAGGTAGCAAGTTAAGAATAGATCACATTTGAGGTGCATCTTTGAAGGGTCAGGAGAAAACTACTAAATACAGAACACAAATGTTTTCACACAGTAAATGAAAAATTCTCACGAACGTTATGTCGAACAGATGGATGAAAATATCTCAGATTGTATATGAAGCCCGCACACTGTACTCCATGATTGAACTAATGTACACAGCTATGATTCAATAAAAAAAAATAGAAAATGAATGTGATACTTGAATCCCACCCCCTACCCCACAAATTCTAGTGGTGCCTATAAGTGTATGAATCTCTTCTTCCAGAATCAACTCATGACCCATGGGAATCTGGTACTGATAGGATATTCAGGGTGTCGTGGAGAATATGATATTCTATTGGGGCCTCAGAGGAACTGCTAAAACTCAGTCTTTTTTTTTTAGAGACAGTGTCTTACTTTGTCACCCTTGGTAGAGTGCTGTGGCGTGTCAGCTCAGAGCAACCTCCAGCTCTTGGGCTTAGGTGATTCTCTTGCCTCAGCCTCCCAAGTAGCTGGGGCCATAGGTGCCCGCCACAATACCTGGCTTTTTTTGTTGCAGTTTGGCCAGGGCTGGATTTGAACCTGCCACCCTCAGTATTTGGGGCCAGTGCCCTATTCACTGAGCCACGGGTGCTATTTTTTTTTTTAGATGAAAGAGTATATTTCTATTTCTTCTATGAAAACTATATTATAAAGTCATTGTTTACAAAGAGGCAATGAAAGAGTATTCTTTTTTCTTTCTTTTTTTTTTTTTTTTTGCAGTTTTTGGTCAGGGCCGGGTTTGAACCCACCACTTCTGATATATAGGGAAGGTACCCTACTCCTTGAGCCACAGGCACTGCCCAAAAGAGTATTCTTTTTATTTTACCCTTTTTTTTTTTTTGATAGACATAATTTAAGTGTGCTGCAAAAGTTTAGCTACAGGTTCAAGTGTACCATGAGATAATAAGGTTGAAAAACACTGTTCTAAACCATTCTCTTTACAGGTTGAGTAAATCTGATCATGTCACTCTCCTTAAACCTATACTCACTTCTCACTCCAGAATTCTTTTTTTTTCTTTTTTTATTAAATCATAGCTGTGTACATTAATGCAATTATGAGGTAAAATGTGCTGGTTTTATATACATTTTGAAATACTTTCATCAAACTGATTAACATAGCCTTCACCGTATTTTCTTAGTTATTGTGTTAAGACATTTATATTCTGCACTTAGTAGATTTCACATGTACCCTTGCAAGATGCACTATAGGTGTGATCCTACCAATTACCCTCCCTTCACCATCCTGCCCCCTCTTTCCACTCCCCTCCCCTTCCTCTTTCCCCTTCATCTTGGGCTATAGTTGGGTTATAGAATTCATATGGAAGTGTGGGTGCTTATAAATTGGTTTCATAATAGGGCTGAGTACATTGGATACTTTTTCTTCCATTCTTGGGATACTTTGCTAAAAAGAATATGTTCCAGCTTCATCCATGTAAACATAAAACAGGTAAAGTCTCAATCTTTTTTTAGGCTGCATAATATTCCATGGTGTACACATACCACAATTTATTAATCCATTCATTGGCAGATGGGCACTGGGGCTTATGCACAGCCAAGAACACAGTATGTAAAGCAAGCAGATAGCCCACAGAATAGGAGAAAATATTTGCAGGTTATGTCTCCGACAGAGGTTTAATAACCAGAATCCACAGAGAATTCCAGTGTATTAGCAAGAAAAGAACAAGTGATCCCATCGCAGTGTGGACAAGAGACTTTAATAGAAACTTCTCTGAAGAAGATAGGCTCACGGCCTCAAGACACAGGAGAAAATGCTCATCATCCTTAATCATCAGAGAAATGCAAATCAAAACCACTTTGAGATATCATCTAACTTCAGTAATATTAGCCCACATCACAAAATCCCAAAACCAGAGATGTTGGCATGGATGTGGAGAAAAGGGAATGCAATGCTGGTGGGAATGCAAACTAACATGTTCCTTTTGGAAAGATGTTTGGAGATCACTTAGGGATCTAAAAATAGATCGAATGCCATTCGATCCTGCAATTCCTCTACTAGATACATATCCAGAAGACCAAAAATCACTTTATAACAAAGATATTTGCACCATAATGTTTATTGCAGCCCAATTCATAATTGCTCAGTCATGGAAGAAGCCCAAGTGCCCATTGACCCATGAAGAAAATTGGTCTTATTGCCTTATTTTTATACCTAAAGTACTTTTCACAACAGATAATATTCCCCTTGCCATTCTTTTCATATACTTGTCTTCATTTTTGTGGCTTTGACATGCTCTTCATTATTTGGCTCTGTTCTAAGTATTACTTCTGCAGCCTTACATCAAGGACTTTCTCTAGCCCCAGCTGTTCATGCCACTAAGTAACTAACTCTATGACAGCCAAGCAAGTTCCTGGAGCCTCCCCAAACTCAGTTTCTTCATCCATAAAATGAGCACACTGGCTTAAGCATCTCCGCTTTACCTTAAGCAGTAAAAGAATGTGATTCCATATAAGGAAAACCTTTGAGAGAATTTCTCCAGGACAGTCTTCATGTTAGAGGCATAGAAGGCGGACTAATTGGAGAGATGCTTCACCAATAGGGAAGAGAGCCTCTACAATGACTGAATGGTCTGCCATAGGTTTTATGTCAGTTTTCACTCACTTCTGAGGCCCTCTCGATGATGATTATGAGCCTTTATTTTCTATGGACAGGTTAGAGGAAGCTACACAGGTCCAAAGTTCCCTTTGTGGGGGCTTTGTGAATCAAGCCCCCTTCCTTGGAGAGGCTTTTCCTCTTATTCCACTCATTTCTCCTTCTGCTTCTTTTGGGAAACTCTCTGTCTCTCCCGGGGAGTGTCAATTCACATCTTAATCACTTTGTGTGTAATCTCATTAGGGATAATCCCATTTGCCAGAGTGTCAGTATCTTTTCTTGGTACAAAAGAAGGGATTCCTATCATTTGATTTGGAAACCCAATCTAGAGTGGGTTATAAATAGAGCAGTTATATCTGAGTTCTTCTTTTGCTTTTGATGCTGGCATTGAAATAGAAAAGAGGTATATATTTTAAACTTATCATCATACTAAGTCGTTATCAATCTTGGCTTTGGACAGAAAGGACATAATTTTGTTTTTGCCATTTAAATAAAGCAAACATTTTGTCCATTTACCCAAAAAAATACAAAATGATTTTAATTAATTAATCTAGTAATGACATCCTCTTATGATTGCCCTGTTTTTATTTGTGGGGATAAAATTAGTTACAATAAACAAACAAAGAGCAAATAGACATGAAACACACACATACAAATGAAACACTTCCCTCCCCTTGTTTTAGTGAGAACACTTGCCTTAGAGTGACTCTTGTCAATCAGTCCTGAGATGTTAACACTCCAGTCATTCAGCAACCACCTTTGGTGGTGGAAGGCTTGTTTCAAGGAGGCCCAGGATGGATCATATGTGAAGCTTGATGATGTGAGCAGCAATCAGTTTTTTCAGGGAACACCAATCCATATGGCTCATGATTGTCATAACGTATATTGCATTAAATGTGTGAAATAACTCCTGTGGAAATTTCATCTCTCTCTCTCTCTCTTGTATCCCTTTCCCCATATGAAACAAATTCAAATCCTCATATTCTTAAGGTGGGGGTTGGGAGTAAAGAGAGAAGAGCAGTCATTCTCATTTGATGGTTTGAAAAAAACAGAAAAGATGTTGGTACCACTCACTGACTGGCTAATGAATAATCAGATTTCACAGCATGAGTGCTGGGGTGGTAATTTGGTTGCACGCCATGCTCCAAACCCATGGAATAGTGCTTCATTAATGTGAAGACCTGTATAATCAAACAATTAACAGTCTCTCTGCAATGAAAGCAGCTTTTCATCAGCATATATACTTCGTCAAAAGATGAATCCCAAATCAGCAGATCTGACAGCAACTAGACTTATTCTAACAGCAACCGTGACATGGAGGGTGACATTGATATTTTTCACCCTCACCTGAGCTAAGAATCCAATGGCAATTTCTGCTTCAGCATGATTGAATGGTAGCAAATGTTAGTAGAAAATATGGGATTAAAAGTATGTCTTCAAATTTTATTTATACCACATATAATCAACTTTATAGCTTCCCTGTTTTTTCTCAGTTTATACTGTCTGTGGTTAAAAAGCTTGGAAAGATACTTGTAATTATCATGAGGAAGGAGAAACTTTGACCATTCTTTTATTTTGCTTATTTACATCAATGATTTGTATCATCTTCACTCTAATATAGCTCGTGAGCCTCTTTGGAGACTTTGGTCTTGGTAACCATGGAGAAAGGATGCTGTTTTTACTTCAAGACTCTCATTTGCTTTGTTGACTAATTCACATCATATGAATGCCCAACAGGGATGCTCATAGTACCGGGAGGCAGAGACCTTGGGTTCCTGCTGCCCTATGGTTTTGAGTCTCTTTCTACCCCCGTAAATAAGGCCTGAATATATTGGGTTGCTTTCAACATATTACTCAGTGGCAAGGAGAAGATAAGTGCTAAGTCAGTACTTTTAAAAAAAAGGGTAAAATGTAAATTATCAGCAACCTTCAGTGGATTTGTGACTGCTTCCTGATTAGTTTGGAGTAGAAAATGTTTGTATAGAAGGTTTCTAAATGTTTCTAAATCAGGGGTAGCAAATGTTTTCTGTAGAAGGCCAGATAGTATATGTTTAGGCTTCTCAGGTCAAGAGGAAAAGCAAAGGTCCTTTGTAGGTAGTCATTGAACAACTATTTGAAAACCATTCTTAGCTTGCGCTGCTTACAAAAACATGCCATGGGCTGAATTTGGCCAGTGAGCCACAGTTTGCTGATGCCTAGTCTAAATAATAGGTTTTAATTTTTTTTCTCTGTGGTTGAGCACCATAGTGTCTGTATATCTGTTATTGTTTAGATATGATTAGTTCCCACCAAATCTCACGTTGAAATTTAACCCCCCAGTGTGGTTGTGTTGGGGGGTGGACTTAGAGTCAGGTTATGAGGGTGGATCCCTTATGGATAAATTAATGCTCTCTCTCAGAGGTGATTGAATTCTTGCTCTGTTAGTTCCCCCGAGAGCTAGTTATTTAAAAAAGATTCTAGAACTCCTCCTCCCCACCATCCCCCTCTTTCTTTTGCTTCTTGTCTCACCATGTGCACACGTGGCCTCCCCTTTGCCTTCTGTCATAAGTGGAAGCAGCTTGAGGCCCTCACGAGGTGCCCAGTGTTGAAACTTCCAGCCAGCAGAATCATGAGCCAATAAACCTTTTTAAAAATAAATTATCCAGCTTTAGGTATTCTTGTATAGAAATGCAAAATGAACTAAGATAATATCTTCATTTCCTTTCATACATGGTGGTTATTTTAATGCAAGTAATGAAAATTTTGCAAATGTGTGTTTGTGCAGTAGAAATTTTTAGCAGTAATCAACAAAAACATATGGAATGGCCACAATTCACTGGTGAGAGGTAACAAAAATGAACAAACCTGAAACATTTCCTTAGTGTCTTTTCACTGATTGAGCAAGATAAATCAGTTCAGCTGGTGGAGCATGACCCCCACAAGGCCATGGTTTTGAGTCTGATCTCTGGATAGGTGCGATGGTTTCACACACGATAAAAATGCTGCTGCAGTGCTAAACAGATTGTCTATGAAAGTATATTTGAACTACGGACAACTTGTATTAATCCTGGAAAGAACATGCCCCTCTTGACTGAAATCTTAGGTCAGATTCTAGATTTGAATGTTAAAGCAATTATTTTTGAACACAATTACTAAAAACAATTGGATGGATCAGGGGTCCCAAGAATACATTATGTCCTTGAAAATGCCTTCTAAACAGGAATAAATCGGGTTCATCTAAATGCCTCCTTTGACAGGTGACGCATGGGGTAAATCAGAGAAATATGGCAAATGTACTATTTCTGGACTCCAGCAGGGCGTTCTATAAGGTCTTTCATGAGATCTTTACTGATAAGATTAGGCATTATGTGCTGGAAGCTCACATGTTGAGATGGGTTAACTAGTAGGATGCCCCGGTCCAAGGAGTGCTGGTGAATGGTTCCATATGGCCGTGGATAGAGATTTCTAGTGACTGCCCACAGGGTGTTGTTCTCTACCCTGTTCTGTTCCAGATTTCTACTAAGGTTTACGTGAGGACACAAAAGACATTATTATAAAGTCTGCAAATGACGAAAGGCCCTGAGAGTTCTCAAATTCTATGGATGACAGAGTTAAGGAATCAATAAAACCTTTACCACTTACTAACATAGTGAAAAATCAGCCTGCTTGCTGAGGCCCACTGTAACTTCAGCATCATCAGTCCCCTCCTGTTCTTCTCCTGATAACCCAGCCAGCTCCTTATGTTGTTAGGGGTTACACTAACATAGTGTAACTAAAATACAACAAAATATGAAATAATGGGCCATAACAAAGTCTGTCTCAAGACTTTCATAGTGACCAACATGTAATTGAAACTGGGATAAACATGCAATTTGTTATTTGAATTATAAAACAACAACTATAACAATAACTGATTATACAAATCCTGAATGGAAAAAAGTCCTTCCTTAGCAAAAGCCGAAATGAAAACTTACTCAGTTTTCAGTAATTTCAATAGGTCCACATGGTAATTGACATTACCTATGACTGCATCCATTAAATATAATTATCTAAACATGTTCACTTGGAGTGCCAAATTTTACTCTTTTCCATTCAGAGCATATGTAGATGGCTTTTAAAGAAAGGAAATAGGTAAAACAAAAGTAGTTTTGGTAGAGAGCTCATATCACTATTGTGGAATGAAGGGCAGTGGAAGAAACGGTGTCTTCTTTCAGAATTCTGGGCTCCACTGCAAATCTATAGAATCAGAATTCCTAGGAGTGGTGCCAGGGGATCTGAAATTCTAAAAATCAGTCTAATCATCCTGATGAGAAGCCAGATTTGGAAGGCCAAATCATTGGCACCTGTGGCTCAAAGGAGTAGGGCGCTGGCTCCATATGCCAAAGGTGGTGGGTTCAAACCCAGCCCTGGCCAAAAACTACGAAAAAAAAAAAAAAGAAAGAAAGAAAGAAAGACCTATTTAACTAAGTGAAATAACTTGTTAACAATTTGGATCTGATTAGTAAGTTTTCTGCTTTTCTTCCACTTGTGGCATCTTAACTCTAGGCTAGCTTGTTTAGGAAGAAAGAAGTTAGGGTTTATGATTTTCTGTCTGTGTGGGCCAACTGACTTTGCTTGTTGGTGGGCTCAGACTTGACCTCTAATTCTAGTTACTTTGGACAAATATATGTAGAGGAATTATTGAGCGTAAGATTTGGATAAATCAAGGTAAACCTATTGTTTTAGCCTGGGAGAACATCTCCAAGTTATTTTTTCCTACAGACAACCAAACTGGAAGTAATACAGGAATAGGTGTACACATGGAGAGGCACAGTGCCTCTGGAGTAGTGCTCAGGAACGAAGGCAGTCACTGTTGGAATAACATGAATTGGATTAAAGGCAGAAGCTTTTGATGTATGACGTTATATGGCAGCCAGGAAAAAAAAAAGAAATAAATTGAACTCCTAAACCCTTCTTAAATTAAATAAATATATGCCAGAGTTCTAAGAAAGATCAGCCTGCTTGTTGAGGCCCACTGTAACTTGAGCATCATCATTCCCCTCCTGTTCTTCTCCTGATAACCCAGCCAGCTCCTTATGTTGCCAGTGGTCACTTTCTAGAAGGGCCGGAAGTTGGCCCCTCATAGCCTTCTCCTTCCTACACACTTGGGTCAGCACAGAGTGAATGTGGGCCAGTTCATACCCCATTTCATGGCTGGGGCCCTTGACTTCTCACCCCCTCACAGGGCCTTTAGGAACACGTTAAACTTACTCTGGTTCAAAGGTATGTGGAGGGTTACACTGGAGAAAGGTAAGCAATATGAAGTGGGCAGTGGACGTTCTGGATCTTAAAGGCCACTTAGACACCTCTAAGCTCAAGCTCCAATCTCTTGCCGTGTTATTACCCCCTTTTTATGTTCCTTCTGTCTCCAAATTCCCGACCATCTCTCATCCAGAACAGTCAGATGGCTTTTTGTTTCTGTCTTCTATGCTTTTTGCTTTCCTGTGCAGAGTAGAGAAAGACAGTTTCTGTCCTCAAAAGTATTTTTGCATCTCAGTCTATGACACCCGTCCCACCCCCCCAACCATAAGTAAATAGGAGATGGGGGTCTCTGGAAAATCCTGGACTTGGGGCTTGTTCTTTGGCTTCCTGGTTTGCAGGTCAAGCATTGTGCCCCACTAGTGGGTTGTCCAATCAATTTAGTTCTTGAGATTGGAATAAGAATAAAGTAGAAAATATGAGAATATTCCCATCTATAGAAAGGGTGAAGTATTGGCTTTGTGAGACTTGTTTCAGTTGTGTCCACTTTATATTCCAATGTCCGACATTGGACTTATGACAGGTGCTTATGCTATTAAAGGCAACTCTTTGACTTTGCTGAGCCCCAGTTTCCTTATCTTCCAGCAAAGGGGAAAAGGGAATTGGAATCAGAATATCGTTTCGTTCTGGCCATCTCCCTGAATCCCCTCTAGGTGGGCTTCCTACTGAGCTCAGACTAAGACCCAGATTTTTGACACAGTTATGTTGCTAGTCATGTCTGGTTTCTAGTTTGAAATGCAAACTATGTGACTTTAAAAGGAAAGGGAGTCATTAAATAATTCTTACAATTTTTGTAGAACTTAAAACAGACCTGTTATTTTGTTCCTATCCAAGGCCCATGGGAAAGCAGAGCCCACTGTATATCTGGCGTCGGGGTAAGGGAAGGCCATTGGCATTGTAGACACACAACCAAGATTCCTGGAATTGTATAAATTTTCCTAAAATATAGGCTTGTTTATTTGTCTTAAGAATTGCCTTTCTGGATTGCAGCAAAGGAAGATGTATTCATTGCTGACATGCTTATGAGATGGAAGAATCAATTCTTCTTCCTTCTTTTTTCTCCTTCCACCTCACAACCTGCTCCCAAATATCGCCTTGGAAACATGGAAACTTCGAAACTAGAGATTCCATTTTGCTTACTGAGTTGAACCCAAGCACCTTTAAACCAGTGACTGGATGGTATTCCTAAATCAGCATCTTTCTTCCTTCCAGACTCTTGCCTGTTAGATTATACCCTGTTCTCAGAAAGCCTAGTCCTTGACAAGGATGACCCTTAGATTATGCCAGGGGAATATACACTGCTTTTACTGAGTTTCCTATACCCCTAGTCAGTCCTTATTCCCCTATAATTTACCTAGTACACTCCAAAGAAATGAGGATTTCTTTTTTCCTCTAATTCTAGCAAGCCCAGTCACTTCACACATAGCAAGTCTGCTTCCCTGAGGAAATTAGAAAGAGCAGGATAAGGCAGCTGTCTATTCCCCAGGCCCATGGCATCCTTGGGCAGGAAAGAGAAATAGAAAAAGCAGCCCAAGTTTAAAAGCACTCAACTTCTGCGTATTGCAGAGAGGTGCTGCAGTACAGAAAATCAGTAGAGGTTCTAATATTGGGACTTTTCTCTTTTCAGTACCTGCTGTTTCCATAGAAGGGATATTTAGGGTTCAAATGCAATGACTGGTTCATTAAAAACCAATTTCAAACAGGAAGCAGAGTAAAGATGGAATGACAAGGCCCATCTATTTGTTTTGGGGATGCCGCAACGCAAGATTAGATCCTTTGAATTAGCAAGGGCTCTGTAATCCTCTTAGAGAGTGCTTTATAGGAGAGGGACCCTGGACAACGGCCGTGCTTCAGGATGCCTTTGTGAGCATTTCCAATAGGCACACCAGCCACCGGCCCTAATGCGGAGGCTGACCCAGCATCAGAATGAAACGGGGAAACAGATACACAAACACAGTGATCACCAGGAAAAAAGGATGCGGAGACACAGACTCTGCTTTTGAGGTTCACACATGACTCATCTGTAGAATCAGCTGTTAGGACAATAATATTCAAGGTTATTTTTTAAAGTTCTTTTTAAATATAATTCTTCTAAAAAAATCATTGAGAGAAAATTTAAAGGTTGAAGAATCTAAATATTTACTTAATATCTATCTGTCAAGCTTAAAACCCATCAACGCTCGCGACACTGCATGCTTTTATGTTGACATAGCCACAAATATAATGCGACAATGTAAGAATATAAGAAAACAATGCATTTAGATAGCTCAGTTTATCACTGGGGAAAATGCATTATTATTCACTTATGGTTGATAAATATTAAAACCAAGAATAAATTAATGCTAGTCTTTTATCATAAAACCCACCATTTTCCTTCTCTTCTCAAAAATTAGTAGAGATTCCGTTTCTTTTATTTTATGTATTTTTTAACTAAAAGAAATTTTCTTTTTTTTTTTAATTTTGCAAAAACCTTAGATTTAAGAAATCATTGCGATGAGCTAACCCACATTTGAATCTAGAAAATGTACTCGGCATTATCCTTCTCTGTTCACATATATTTGAAGTAAATTACATCAAATTGTATTTGAAATACCAAACTGGCATTAATGGAAGCTTTTTTTGCTTCAGGCACCATTTTAAAATAGATGAGCATAAAAATGCAGTCTGCATCATTAAGTTTATATGAAACTAGTGAGAATAAAAATCACCATGTAAGTTCTAATAAGATGTGTTTTTCATTCCAGTTTAATAACCCAAGACTATATTCATCTTCCAGTATAATAAATATACGAAGAGGAATGGATTCTTTTGTGGACTAAACATGTTGATGTTCCTCCCCCCCCCCCAGAAGATAGAGTTTTCTGGGAAGCTGGGTGAAGAAAATTCTTTAATATGGCAGTGCCGAGTATTATTATCATAAATAATTAATGTGCACAGCAGAAGAAAGCCGAGCTTCATTAATAATTCTTATTTTTAGTTGGCATAAGCTAGAGGTGCTGTATCTTCTTTCATCCTATCTACGTCAATTTCCTTGATTTTAATTTAATAGATGTTAAAAATTTTAAAGGTATGGTACATTATGCAGTGGGGTTTTGTTTTGGACTAAATAACATCCTACTGCTAATTCTTACCTGCCAAGATATTTTTAGAAACAGGCAAAAGGAATGGGGGTGGGGGAGTCACGATGAGGCAAGGTGGAGTGGGCATCAGAGAGCGCCTTTCATCTCCCATTTCCCTCCGGGACCAGTTAAGATGCTCCTTTGATTAGAACCTCCGGAAATATTAAGAAGCTCTGCCATGAATTTGAGCTCATCAAACTCGCCTGTTTATTTTTCCAATTCGCGGCTGATCCACCCGAACTTGTGTTTTCTATGTCTTGAAATACAAGTTCTCCCTTATATAACCTTGCACTTGTGATCAACGAAATCACTTGTCAAAATCTCCAAATCTTTGATAACAGGCATTTGTAATTTATTAACTCTGCCTCTGAGCAGGAAAGCAGCGAAGTTTCTGATTAGCACCGTGGAGGCAGTAAGGGGAGAGTACAGAGAGCCGCAGGGCCGCACACTGCTGGGAAGAGCAAGGAGCAAGCGCATCATTCCCACCTGGGAGGGAACCGAACGCAACCCGAACGACTGGGAGGGAATCACTCAATGTTATTTCTCGCGAGAACGAAGTCAGGGAAATGGGCAATTGCAACAAACCTTGAAGAAAAACAATTCTGATATGGATTAACTGGAATCTTAGGTCTATGCATTTTCGCAGCCCTTCCTGTTGAGCTCCAGGGCTGAGATTCTTATTTGCAGCCGCGGAGCTCTACTTTCACCTCGCAGGTATCAAGTAGCTTTCCAGATAGTTCAGCTACGGTGAAGACAGAAATCCAAGCAGCATTTACAATATGATCTGAGATACGCCTGCACCCATCTCCTGTGTTCAGGATAATTCAAGCGCTCGGTTTAATCCTATTTGCCTGGGTTTGTATTGTGGGTCCTAGAAGTCACAGCCATTGCCAGATGAGTATAGCAGTTCCGCAAGCTTCCTTAGCTTCCCACATCCACCCCAGGCGCTTGGCCTTCTCCTTAGAGCCCCACCATAAGCTCCAGAGAGAAACTGGGTTTAAGCCAGATCCTCTACCTACTTCTGGAATGGATTTTGCATTTCCTGATTAACTACAGGGTTTGAGATGGAGGACCCTGGATGGTTAACCCTCAGCCAGTTGATCTGAGGGACTGAGCAATTGTAAAAATGCTGTGCACCGTGTTGAGCACTGAGCATGCGCCAAGCATCATGCTACTTGCTGAACACATGGCACTTACCTAATTCTCACGGCAAGTCTTCAATGGGAAAGTTAATATTACCAAAGATCACATTGCTTTATCTGCAAAAGGGGCAAAAGTTTAGTTTTTTGAGGGATTCAATTCCATGACCAGGAAGATTTTTCAAGCTCAAAGTAGCCTCCCAATCTATTTGGAGACACCCACGTTTACGTCTGTACGTATTCTGTGTGTCATGTGTACATAGGTCCATCTACCCGTCGAGTTGGAATATATGAAGATGTATTGCGATTGACCCTTCATTTTCCAGTAATTCATTATTAGCACCATGCAGCCTTTCTCTGCCACAACTTGTGTTCTCAATGAATGCAAACTTATCTCAATGTCAGTAGTTGATGAGCATTTAGGGAAAAGTTAATCTGATGTCCAAAATGTATATAACCCATAGATTTCAAATGTGCTGTCAGCAGTTCCTGCTAATCCCAGCACCCCTGCCCTGCATCAGAGTGCAGTCCACCTGCAACGGTGGGGCCCTCTTTCATCCAGGCTAGAGGTCTGTGGGACCCTGGTTTCCTGGCAGAAGGAATTGAGCCTGGGCAGAGAGCACACAGCCTGTTTGAGGAGCAGCCTTTGCTCTTAGGTGACACGCCCAGTGTTGTAAATGGAGCTGACTCTCGTCAATCTGGCAGACTCGGAATCTCACCAGTGGTCAGCTTGTCTTTGCAGATGTTGCTGCAAACACAGGACTTAGACCAGACATGCTCTGACCTCTTTCTACCCCAAACTGTGTTCTTTGCTTGTATCACTGGCACTCTATTCCCACTTCTCCCAGGTGGGCCTCCTGTTCGGAATTTGACTTCTGGCTGACTTGGTTTCCGGAGTGAGGCTACGTATTCCTTAAGAGTAGGGGATAGCACCTGTGTTATTCAGTGCCTGGAATATAGTTTGCCTTCAACCAAAATAAGTTTATATGAATGAATGAATGAAGACTGCACTGTGGACGATCCCAATCCTTTCAGGCTAGTAGGTCTCCCGCTCCTGTCCATTCCTGCCTAACCTGCTTTTGTTACTGCCTTGACTCTTGAGGGATGTCAAGTAGAAACAGGTTGGGTTCTCTGTGGTCTGGGTTTGCCTTTGTCAGTGTGATCCTCCCCATGGGAGAGGTCAGCTCACCCAGAGCCTGTGGTCAGAGAATCTGTTTTACGCATTCCTCTAAGAGGTTGCCCCCTGCTGGGCGCACTCTCCTTCCCTCTTTCTCCTATTTAGTGACACAGTGAGGAGGTTACATGGCCCCGATTGGTAATATCTCAGCAATTTCATGGCAAGTTTTCCAATGAGACAAACACACCTGTGTTTTAATTGTGTATCTGCTTCAAGAACAGCAAGGAAGAAAAGTTTTTATTTATCACTTCCAGGGGCAATAATTGGCAAAGGAGAAAAATAATACCTAGTAAAAAGAGGTGAAAATTGCCAGCTATGTAGTCTCAGTGTCCACGATGAAGAACAAGAATAGAGGCAGGGTTCCACCCTTCCCCTGCTTTCTCTTGGCCAACCAGTATCTCTGCATGGCAGAGTATTTAATAACTCATAATCAGCATGGCATTGGAAATCCAGGGGTTGACTAGGAATGAGTGTTTGCACTACATGTGAAATTCCTGACCTTAGGCACATTGAGTCATGGAAAATGACGTATTCCTGAATACTGAAGGGAGAAGAAATGTGAGGAACTGCTATTCTGAAGGAGGAAGTCTTGTGTAACTCAATCACTTTTGTCTGGCTTGGTTGGTAGCTGGCATAGACTAGAGCTGTCAATAAGACATTTATTTAATAGAGACCTTTTCCCCTTGTGTTTGGAAAGACAGGTTGACAACCTAAATTGTCATAATTTTCACTACAGTTTTTACTAGCTGTGTGGTCCTGACAATTTATTTAACTGCTCTGTGCCTCCATTGCCTCATCTGTAAAACAAGGATGTTCTTAACTTTAAGTAGTGCTTAGGTATTATTAGGACTTACATGTTAAGGAATTAAAATATAACACAATTTCTATTTAACATTATTTAATCTTTCTTAGGTAACAAATGCAGAGACATGCCATATTTTGGTGTCATCAAATTAATTCTCTTAGTTAGGGAGTTGACATCAATTTGAGCTGGTCTTCGCTGCATGATGTGATTTAGGACTGAAGGGCTCGTGTCCCCCAGCAGTCATCTACTTGCATGAGATAAATCTGTACCTGAATGTCAGTTTACTAATTTATAATGGTCACAATTTACTACCAAATTGAATGCTATATTTGCATGGTCTAATCAACTTAATCTCTTTTATCAGGAAATCAGATTAAAATTTTATGGCTGGTTTGGTGAGTTGAGCGGTCCGTCAGCCAATTCTAGGGAACACTGGCGGCTTATTGAAATGCCACAGTCCTTGAGGCATTTCAGTGAGTTCTGTCTTTACGCTGTCAGAGAAGCAGTAGCATTTCTTACTTTCCACCTCTGCCCTTCCAGATTCCATTTAGATCCATGCCTTATAGATCCATTGCTATGGCAATACCCCTTCAAATGTCAACCTAGAGGACCATTCTTCCAAACAGGTTACCATTTCAAGTGTGCATGGATGAATTTTTCATTTCAGTGACATTTATGAAGGTACCTTAATCTCTAGTATAAGAATGCCCCAGAATCAGAGTTTGTGGTCCTACAATAAGGAGAATTTTCTTCTCTTCCAAAAGTGCCACTTTCTGACATTTCCTGGTTACCATCTGACTTTTTGGCTGATAACCCACTATTCTCTATCATCATTATAAGCATCAGCTATTATTTTGCTGGTAAACTCTGAAGTGCCATTTGCTGGATTATTTGGGTCAAGAAAATGCTACACAGACTAGATTTACTAAATCTTTTAAGGCAGTCAATAAAATAAAATCCTCTAAACCAGACCAGAACATGGTTTACAAAAGAAACAGACCTACAAAGGTAGAAAAGGAGCGTTGTGTTATTCTTAATGTAATTTAGGGCCTGATTATTATTCCACTGACATTCCAGCAAACAAAGAAGCATGATAAGCCCCATCCACTCCTCCTTTTTGAAAATGTACTTTACTCCAGAAAATTTTTCCGGAAAGGACATAGCTAAAATGGGGTGTTAACAATATCTGTCTCCTACAGTGTTTCACTTTTGATTAACACATATCACACTTAAGAAATGATTGAACAACTGGTTGGAAGTCACAAAAATATTAACTATAATGAGCTCATTTAAATAGAAACAGACGTGCTACCCCGCTGGTTGTCAAAAGTTTTCAAAGACGGTTTCTCTCGAGTAAGCAGGGTCCTGCAGACTGCGTCCATCTGTCTTCACGAAAGAGCATTTACTACTCTAGAAGGAACTGCTCCTGTAAAAACACCATTTGGAATTATTGATCTCTTGATCACTTGTAGATCTCAGTAGGAAATCAGCAGCAATGGGCTCAGATAGGAATCACCAGTGCCAAGAACATTTAAAAATTTTTTGGATTAATAGGCGGCTGGAATAAAAATAAAATCATATTTATTAAAAAGGGAACATGTTTCTCTGCTCTCTTTCAATCACATCATGGGATTTTTTCTAGTTTTCCCAAAGGTCGTCTTATTCTTCCCTTATCATAGTGAAAAATCTGTTCTTCTGCTCCCAGTTCCTAAGTTCCTGGTCTTAGCTTCTGGTGATTCATGTTCTGTAGCTGAACACTTAGTGGGGATCAAATTCATAAATTCTGTGTTCTCACTTAGGTGTTCGTCACTAGTGAATTAGAAAATGCATGACTCTTAAGAGTGATTGTAAAATACTTGATGAAACAACGTAATTTATGTTGCTACTATTAAAATACTCCCTTAAACCTAGACCATAGAGTTCTAGGGAGGGAAGGGAGCTTGGTTATCATATTTACTCTTCTTTCTTTCCTTTTACAGAGAAGAAATTAAGGTCCAGAGAAGTAAAGTAAGATCTTGTTCTTTACACTCATTTGTTTGGGGGGGTGGGAAATACCTCTTAATTTGATGATATAGAAGTCTAGCTTTGCAAAATAAGTAAAGTATAAAGAGACTGGTTTTGAGACCATTGAAAAGCAACCCTAATGTGTTATCCTTAGGGGTCCTCTGTGTGATTCTATATAGGTTTCTCGTAACTAGAGGCACTCACAAATGATGTTGAATGACTGAGCGTCATATCCCTAGTATAGATAGCAAGTTCATGGACAATGGTGATGCATAGAAATGTGTGAAATAATGTTAAATTTCAAAATGAAAAGACAAAATAATATGTGAACACATATTATTGTACTGTATTCATAAATACGTTCGTAGCACAGAATACATAAATACTTTCTGAAGCACAGAAAAGAAGGTGAAGGGATTCAAGGTTTTTTGAAATATTATTTAAATGTTATGTTAAAAGGGGGCAGTGCCTGTGGCTCAAAGGAGTAGGGTGCCCGCCTCATATACGGGAAGTGTCGGGTTCAAACCCAGCCCTGGTCAAAAACTGCCAAAAAAAAAAAAAAGTTATGTTAAAAGGAATTTGGCTTCGGTGTTCAGGTGCTAGGTAGCTGAAATGTGATGCCCATTGCTTTCCTTCATATCCCCCTTTCTATTTTGCTTAGAGGCACCTAGGGAGGCAAAACAAACCAATGGGACAAACTTGGCACTGGGTTGCTGTTGAGGAGCTATGGCTGGGTGTGGTGGCTCCCACCTGTAATCCTAGCACTGTGGGAGGCCGCAGCAGGTGGATCGCTTGAGGTTAGGAGTTTGAGACCAGCCTGAGCAAGAGCAAGACCCCTGTCTTTACTAAAAGTAGAAAAATGAACAGGATATTGTGGTGAATGCCTATCATCCTGGCTACTTGGGAGGCAGGCATTCTACCCAGGGGTACAGTGAAATTTGAAGACAGTGAGATTCTGCCTCCAAAAAAAAAAAAGGAAAAGGGAATTCCTGTGGAGAAGAACCAGGGGACACATGTTCACCTGGTATTCATCCCCATCAGTAAGGAAATATACAGCCCTGGCTAGTTAGCTGCATTTGGCCCTTGGAGACTCCCAGGGATGGTTTCCACTACATGGGCCATCACATGTACTTTCCCCTGAGTCAGCTCAGAGATGGATGGAAGTCGGGTGTGAATAAGAGTGTCATCTACAGCTGTAGTCCCCAATCCCCAGGCTTAGACCAGGACCGATCCTATTAGGAATCAGGCTGCACAGCAGGACAAGAGCCTCGGAGGAGAGAGACAAAAGCTTCGTCTGTATTTACAATCACTCCCCATCGCTGGCATCACCACATGAGCCTCCTATCACAGCGGTGGGTGTTAGATTGTCCTAGGAGCCCACGCTCTACTGCAAACTGTGCATGCGAGAGATCTAGGTTGCACTCTCCTTATGGGAATCTAATGCTCCATCCATCGTCTGTGAAGAAAATTGTCTTCCGCGAAACGCCCCTGGTGCCAAAATGGTTGGGGACGGCTCATCTACAGGAAACACAACCGATACCTGTATCAGCCCCGATCACGTCCTGGGTGCTGCTGGCCCCGTGAGGGCCTTGTGTGAGCTTTCTTCTTATCCAGGATTCTGTTTACCTCACCCGGTCAAAGACACTTTCATGGCCAGTCCTCCCAATTCACATCCGAATCTAGTGTGAAAAATAAAGCAGCCTTTGCCTGAAATGAGCCACAGCCAAGGAGGCTGGTTCCACGAAGCAAAGACACTCTAAATAAAAATGAATGACTAGTAGAGAGGAAAGAAATGTTCGATTTCTAAGTATTCTGTGTTTTGGATATCAGTTTTGTTGGCTTGGCAAGAGCTGCCTCTGTAGCCGAGCTGAAATGGGTTTGAGAGGGACGAGGATTCAACAATGCCTGAGAGACCGGCTGGGGGAACGGCCTCCAAGGCAGAGCCATCCAACTGCCTTCAGTCATTTCCTATTTTTAATATTAAAGGAATATGGAGAGAAACAGGACAGAACATAGCGTTCTGGGAAACCAGTAATCAAATGGCCTAAAGCTAATGTTTACTTTTTGGAATGTTTTAGGAAGGCATTACTTGGAGATGTGAAAGAGAGAGAGAGCACCTAATAATAGCCTTTCAGTTTCAGAAAGAGAAAAGCCGCACAGACGTGATAATTGAATTTGGTTTGGATGGTCAAAATCTGTGTGATCCTACAGCTGTATTTTCTAAACCATCCACTTGACTTTTAATACATGTTCTACGTTTTGTTTCCTTTGCTCATTGCCGCATTTGAAAATGGCTAATTACCTTACCAGCCTGCTCAATTTTCCTTTGCTGCTATTTTTTTTTCTTTCTCTCTTACCAATGAAGATGCTTGGCCTTCATTACTTCTCAGTCCTCAGTTCTCTCCCCTAACCCTCAAAGCAGGGCAACGGGGGATTTAGGTCAACGTAAACCCTGAAATTGTTTTTTTAAGTGGGGGAGAAGTTGCAGAAAAAAATAAGTCAGTGTAGCTCCATCCCCCAGGAACCAAGGTTGATGCCTATTGCCCTCCAATAACTCACTTTAGCGCAGAACAAGCAAACCAAGGGAATGGCAGAGTTTGGGCTGCACTTCCAGATGAAATACTATCTGAATTCCACAGCTTGGATTCCAAAGTCGTGGTATAATTTTACTTATAAATTTCAATTCTTGATTATGTTTCATATAAATATTTTACGTCCCCAAACCCTTTATGGAGTTATCCAAAAGAATAATCTCTGTATGTCCCAATAGAGGTTCATTTGACCTTGGATTGCTATAAAGAGAAGTGCCTTGCCCTTGCTATAATTTAATATCGCTCTCTGATGTTTATATTATGTGTTTGGGACATCTGGGAGTTCCTAGGATGAGTCTGGAATTTGGAAATTAGTCCTATATATATGGACGTGCATATACTTGCAATATTAAGAAAATAATAGACCTATTTTAGTTGGACTCATACAAATTATTTGACTGTGTCTATCTTCTTTACTCTTTGTTTCTTGGCAGCTCAGAATAATCATCTCTAACATATAAACAAAATGTTTATAAAGTATTTCTGGGTATATTCTCCCACTTGATCAACACAATTGCCGTCTGATTTAAGGTGCTATCTCTTTAGAACTCTGAGGCTCTCTGGTAGGTGAATTGAGTTACCTAAGGAAAAGTGGCTGATAAGGGAGAGAGCTTACAGAGAGCCACTCCTGTGGTCATTCACTCATCCCTTCACCAGTGCAGTGGTGCATAATGACGTTTCGGTGGTCTCATGAGATTATCATGGACCTGAAAACTTTCCATTGCCTGGTGACACTGTCCCACAGTGCATTACTCATGTGCTGTCAGCTGGATGAAAGTGTAGCACATACAACTATGGACAGCACATAGCCCTTGATAATGATAACAAACAGCTACATTACTGGTTTATGTATTTACTGTACTTTACTTTTAATCACTACTTTAGCATGTACTACTGCTTGTTTAAAAAAAAAAAAATTTAACTGTAAAACAGCCTCAGGTCCTTCAGGAAGTATTCCAGAAGAAGGAATTTTTATCACAGGCGATGAGAGTGACACGCGTGTCACTGTCCCTGCAGGCCTGCTGGTGGAACAAGATGTACAGGTGGAAGACAGTGATACTGATTCTTCTGAGCTTAGGAGGCCAAGCTAGTGGGCATGTCTTAGTTTCTTTTCTTTTTTCTTTTCTTTTTTTTGGACACAGAATCTCAAGCTGTCACCCTGGGTAGAGTGCTGTGGATTCACAGCTCATATCAACCTCCAATGCCTGGGCTTAAGGGATTCTCTTGCCTCAGCCTCCCAAGTAGCTGGGACTACAGGTGCCCGCCACAACACCTGGCTATTTTGGGGTTATAGTTGTCATTGTTGTTTTTGGCAGGCTCGGGCTGGATTCAAACCAGCCAGCTCCGGTGTATGTGGCTGGCCCCCTAGCCACTTGAGCTATAGGCGCTGAGCCCATGTCTTAGATTTTTAACAGAAAAATTTTAAAAGTAAAAAATTAACATTTTAGAAATAGAAAAAAATCTTATAGGATAAGACTATAAAGAAAGAAGATATTTTTATATTGCTGTACAACTTGCTTTAGGCTAACTGTTATTATAAGATAGTCAAAAAAGTTAAAAACATTAAAACGTTTATAAAGTAAAAATGTTATGGTAAGCTAAGTTTAATTTATTATTGAAGAGATAAATATTTTTAAGTAAATTTAAGCATAGCCCAATTGTGTGCCATTTTTATAAAGTCTGCAGTAGTCACAGTGATGTCCTAGGCCTTCACCTTCACTCATGGACTCACCCAGAGCAACTTCCTGTCCAGCAAACTCCATTCATGGTAAATGCCCAATAGAGGCATATCATTTCTTATCTTGTATTCCGTATTTTTACTGTACCTTTTCTATGTGTAGATACATTTAGATATATTGTGCTACAGCAGCCTATAGTATTTGGTGCAGTAAATGGTGTACACGTTTGTAGCCTAGAAGTCATAGGCTAAACAATGTAGCCCACGTGTGTAGTAGGCTGTCTCACTCAGATTTGTCTAAGTACACTCTGTGATGATCACAGAAGGACAAAAATCATCTAATGATGCATTTCTCAGAATGTATCACCATTATTAGATGATACATTACTATAATTATTGAGCACCTACTGTGTACCAGACATGAGTTAGGTCAGCACCTATTACATGTCAGCCTCAAAATACAACCCAATCCCTGTCCTCAAGGAGTTTATTGTCCCCAGTGGAGATGATAGACATTAAAAATTAAATGATTATTTAATTATAGTTGTGATACATACTAGGAAGGCAAAGTATCATGAATAGTACAGGAGGAGGTCTCTACTAAACAGTTGAAGGAAACTGGATCTGTTCTCCTTAGCTTAAGAAGAAAGGGATTTGTAATAAGATGTGTACAGAAACTCTGTGAGGGAGAGCTAGGATGTGACCACCAGAAACTCTGGGAGCCAAAAGGAGCCTCCAATCTGCTACAGAATGACTCTCCTGGGACCCTGCTTCTGCCACCTCATGATACTTATCATGAAGTTCCTGTGATGTTAGAGATCCCAGAGCCTGGACCAGGATCCTGACTGCAAAAGGACCAAATATTTTTGCAGTTATGTTTTTAAGAAGAGCTAATGAACTTGGTGCTCGCCACGTCTCAATCCATAATAGGGCTTTACCTGGCTCACTTTCTCAGCCACATAGATGCTTCTACTCAGCAAAATATGGGCTATATCACCACCTTATTGCAAGCAAATGAAGTATTTTTGTTTGTTTGTTTGTTTAGCTTTCTATCATTTGTGTATAGGAAAGACACTAAGAAAGGATTTGGGATGGGTATTAAGCAACTAATCCAAATTACTAACCTAGTATGGAGGCTTATGATTTACTTCCCTGACACTTGAGTTCAGCTGATGCTGGAAGGATATGGATGAATTTGGGACAGCTAGGTCATGGGAGGATAGTCCTGGAGAAAACAACATTTCATATGCTGGGGAAAGCTTGTTGGAAAGTCCCAGTACAGAATATGGCTCTAGATATTAGGGTTGTTGAAAGAAGCCCAATGTAGCTAGAGTACATGTATCAAGGTAAACAAGAGTCCTGAAGAACTCTGGGAGCAGACAAATTCATTTAGACTGCTTCCTAAGGTCAAGGGGAAACCATTACAGGGTTTTAACCAGCAGGGTGACCCAAGTCTTCAGAGTCTTATTGCTTTTATTGTCTGTCTTTCCACTCTTCCCCATAGATCTTGTGATCTTACAATGTCAATACTCCCTAAGTTCATTACTGGACCCTTTTAAAAGCTAGGCAGACCAACCTTCTCAGAGAGTGGCAGGTGAGGGAAGGTGATGGACAGACTCCTATATCTGGCCATTCAGTCAGTCAAGCATGGTGCTCACTTCTATGGACTGAATTGTGCCCTCTCTCCCCATCCCACCCAAATTTATATATTGGAGACCTAGCTTACCTAGCTTTGGGAGGTAATTAGGTTTAGATGAGAGGTCATAGGGGTGGGGCCCTGGTGATGGGATTATTGCCCTTAATAAGAAGATTCCAGAGTGCTTGCTCTCCCTTTGCCATATGTGGATATAACAAAAAGGCAGCTATGTGTAGGCAAGGAGGGGAAACCTCACCAGGAGCTAAATCAGCTGGCACCTTGATCTTGGACTTCCAGCCTTCAGAGCTGTGAGATTAATTTCTGTGGTTTAAGTCACCCAGTCTATAATATTTTGTTAGGACTAGTATGGTTCAAGGGAGGCACTGAGACATGATTTCATTTCATGTGAAGTTTGCCCACGTGGGTAATGGTGGGTACAGGAAGGTGGCACTGCCAAGGTTTTCAGCTTTTGTGACTGTCCCCATTCTCACTGTCACATCTGCTTGGGTTCTTCTCATTAACCACTTCCTTAGGGGAGCTTGGCTAAGTTCTTTGTATGCAGTGGAATGGAGGTAGTCCCCCTCCTCTAGCCTGGAGGGGAAGGAAATGTCCGCCAGGAATATCTGCCTGGAAGCCCAGCAGAACCTGGGGCCCACACTGAAAGCCTAATAAAGTTCTCACTGTCTCTTTTTAATGAGTAGCATTTGAAACATCTTAAAAACAAATGGTGTCTAATCTATTATTAAGATCTAAATTTTCACTTTTTTTTTTAGAATACTCTTAGAGGGAATGCAATAGCTATCCTGGGTACATATACTCTACAATTTCAAATAAACAGCATTCAATTCCATTTACTTTTGTAAGTTCCTTTTTCTTTAATTTATATGAATCCAGTTGCTTACACTTTTTAAGGAGACTATATATCAACAAGGTGTGGCTCTGATGGAAGTTAAATCCTGGAGTTTATTTTTATCTTAAAATTCTAACAATTTCTTGTTGAAATTAATCTTAAATTTCTAGCCTCCAGAACTGTGGAGGCAAATTATTTGGAAAATTTGCTAGAATTCAGACAAGTTGATGATATTCTTATGCAGCTGTGAAGCCAAGTGAAATGGATTGTAGCCCAATTAAGTTGTCCTAAATTGAGTCAGTCCTCCTGTATCCATAAGCTACATGAGGGAAAGGACTGAGCTGTCTTGTTCTCTGCCCTGTGCGCTCTGTCATAAGAGCTTATTCAACATTTGCTGAATGAACAATGGAAATTGTTCAGCTCTGAACATCAGCCAGTAAAATAAGAGTATCTTCCTCCTCAAACAGGATATCTTTGAGAAGTAAGGATTCTTACTTCTTCCAAATGTTGTTACTCTTGGAGTTCTGGACATGTCAGGAGAGACTGTAATAAATCTTCAGATAAATAAGCTGACCCCCACAAAATGCTTCAAACAAAACAAAATGAAACAATCACAGAAATAAAAGATATCTATGCAACTCTTTGTCTACAGTGATCCTTTGAGACCCAAAACAGTTCTCCCTGGGAAATGGTATCAAGGGCAAAGTTCTCTTTTTAAAACGAGAGGGGAAGTATGCAATTATCAGCAGGAAGACTAAACTCTTTTGAGTGAATCTAGAGGCAGTCCAAGCTGGGGGATTTGAATTGACAGGTTGTCTTGCAGTGAGTCATCCAAAGGTGGCCCGTCTCAGCTTGCAGCATGAGATACTTCCAGTCTGTAAATTCAACCCTGATAAGTTTCCATAAGGATCAACAGAAAGTGGAGAATGTTCGGAATGACATGAGGTAGCAAGTAGGCTGATGGATTTAATGCATTATTCTGATCTTTGTAAGTAATATCTTGTTGATTTAATTTTACTCATGAAAGTTATCTTCATCTCTGCCCATCACCTCCTGCTTCAATAAGAGCTGTTTTACCTGCCCTGCAAATGAGGTTTTGGTGCATGACCAAATAACCAATAATCCCAAATACCTCTGTGATAGTCTATTGACTGCAGTTTCTCTCTCCAGCAGGGTCCACTTGTGTGGGAAGTCTCTTGAGTTACATGGGAATTTACTTGGGATATTTTTATGTTTAATAATGATGTGGACAAGTCCAG
The DNA here is from genome assembly GCA_963574655.1 of Perodicticus potto. Lineage (NCBI taxonomy): Eukaryota > Metazoa > Chordata > Mammalia > Primates > Lorisidae > Perodicticus > Perodicticus potto. Next base: position 26,135 of record CAUYRH010082586.1, on the reverse strand, counting down.
TCTCTTCTCATGGCCTTTTACTCTTAAGAAAAAGAAAAATGTAAACATGTCCCAGTTTATTAGATATTTTCTTTTACTGAGATGTAATTTCAGTTGATATTATAGTATCCATGAGTTTGGTTCTCTTGTTAGCCAAGAATAAAGACACACTTGATTTATCAAGAAAGCTGTATAACCTCCTTTGATGGGTGAATGGTCCATTTGTGCAAAGGAATACAACTCAACAGTGAAAAGGAACAAATGATCAATTCATGCAATGTGGAAGAACATCAAATGTATTTTGATGAGTGAAAGAAGGCAGACCCAGAGGCCATATACTATGTAATTCAATTTATAGACATTCTGGAAAGGCAAAATTATAGGAATGGAAAACAGATAAACAGGTTCAGACACTGGGACTGGGCAAGAGTTTGACTATAAAGACACAGTGTGAAGAAATTTTGGAGATAATGGAATTGTTCTGATCATGACTATGGAGGTGGATACACAGCTGTATGCATTTGCCAAACCCTGTACAACTCTACACAATGAAGAGTAAATTTTACTGTAAATTAACCAAAAAAGCTGAGTAAATGTAGAATCAAATTAAACGTTATCAAGAAAGCAAGCAGCTTTGTGTGTCAGTCATTCTTTGGACAGGGTGAAGTTGAAGTTTCCCAAGATATACATATATATAGACATAGACTATAGTAATGTTTCCCAAACTGCTCTGTGGAGCACAAATATCCTTCGTATGTCACTAGATGTTGTTCAAAAATATATTCCAATTGTTCCTCAACAAAACGATTCTGTGTCAAATAAATTTGGAAAACTTTGCATTCATAATCCTATTTCACCATTGGAGAATTATGGTATGTAAGATTAGGAGAAGTTCTGCAGCAAAATGAATGAATGAATGAATGAATGAATGAATAAATAAATAAAAATCAAATGAACACGAACAATAAAAACAGTAACATTTAACATAGTATTTTTCCTACCTGTTTAGAAAGGAAACTGTTATTGATAGAACATCAATTAGCATCTAAAGGACATTTAAGAAACGCTGATCTATAAGAGTGACATTTTATCACCGAATCATGAAATCTTAATGCCAAAGGGAGCCTCAGGAGGTCCTCTTGTCTTCTGGGCAGACACACAACCATTTTTGACAGAGGAAGGCATATTCTGTTTTTAAGACGGTCCAGTTCCTAATTTCACAGGCTTTTTTTGTTTCTTGGGGGGTAGCACATTTCACATTTAACAATTTTTCTCTGTCACGGTATTATTTCTTTGAGTAAGGCTAAGTGATTCTTCCTCTAATAAATGGCTGTTTTTTTCTTTCTTTTGCACCTGTGGAGAGAGATGCGACTCATTACCATGGGCTGTAGCCACAGGGAGCTCCTCTTAGAGAGTCACAGATAATGTCTGAGAGTGACCCAGAAGGGTACCTCCTAACTGGCCGCTGCTCCTGAAATGTAAGAGCTGACGCTCACCCAATGTGCCTGTGCTGTGTCCCTGCTCCTGCTCTCGGCCTCACTGCTGTTGCAGGGCCACTCACGAACTCAATAAATTCTCTCTCCCAGGGGCTGAAGAAAAGATTCCTCGGAATAGGTAGACTTAAGTCACCTAACAGCAGGGTCCTAGAAAGAAGGTCTGTGGTTTTTTCCCCCTTCCTAAAATTTGTCTTGTTTTGTTTGTTTGAACTTATTTTTGCATTCAATGAGTTACCCCAGTATCTTCAAGTAAATTCCCCTTTAGCTACAATCAGTGTCTATTACTTATATCCCAAAGAACCTTCTCTAGAATATCTTATCTGTTTTCCAGCAGTGTATGGTGACAAAATGAGCAAACATTGGTCAAATTTTCCAAACTGGAGATATGAGGAGCTATTCCAGTTTACCAGGAGATCAAGTACAAAATTGGGTTCGTGCTTGGTCTTTCCCCCTCGTCCACTCCAGGGTCCTTCTCACTTCTCTCTGGTTTCTAAGGGCTGGTAGGGGGGTTTGTTTAAAACTGCCCAAGAAGAGCTTTCTTTCTTTCTTTCTTTTTTTTTTTTTTATAGAGATAGAGTCTTGCTTTATTGCCCTCAGTAGAGTGCTGTGGCACCACAGCAAAAAGCAACATCCAACAACTGGGCACAAGTGATTCTCTTTTCTAAGCCTCCCCAGCAGCCAGGACCACAGCTGCCCACCAGAATGCCTGGCTATTCTTTTGTTGTTGCAGTTTGGCTGGGGCTGGACTCGAACCCGCCACCCTCATTATGTGGAGCTGGCACCTCACCCACTGAGCCACAGGCGCTGCCCCAAGAAGAGCTTTTAGGTTTTACCTAGTTCTCTCCTGGAAGTAGAATGGTTTTCTCTAATCTTTTTTCCTTCCCCTTTTAATTCCTCTTTTCTAATTTTTTAAACAATTTCAACTTGTCTGAAATTCTCTCCTAGGCCCTTCACATGACACTGAATACATAAGAAGTGACTCAGTTATGTGGAGATGTGTATGGAATTCTCTGGTATGGAGATCAAGAAAGGCCTTAATTTTATTTCAACATCTGGAAAGGCGCATTTAACTAAAGTATGCATTTTGGAATGGTTCCAAAGCACCTGAGGGTAGTTGCAGTACCTTCGAGGTTTGCAGTAATGCAAAGATTTATATGCAGCATTTACCCCTTGCTGGTTTGGAGTGTTACTCTTTTTCATCATTTGATTTATATACTTGCTCAAAGTTTTTCCGACATAGGTGCTAGCTCTATGTCAGCCTCCGCATATACACTGCTCAGAGGACAGATCTTGTTTTCCATGGCCCTACAGTGCCCGACACATAGCCAGGAATAGCTTTCAGGAATGATCTCTAAAATAGCTATTGTATTTGCTAAGACTAAAACATAACAGCCATGAGGCATTGTATTATTAAGCTTTCTGGTGCTTCACCAGAGAGGCTGGCACTCTCAACTTCACCAGTCCTTGAAATAAAAACACATACACTTATACACCTACCACTAAACCTTTTCAGATACGGCAATAGCTTTACACAAAGAAAGTTTTTTAAAAATCTAAAATATTTCAGTGCAAGTTTTCTGAGTTTCTGCTGTGAAGTTCTGGTTTGCTCTGCTTTTTGAAATATGCCCTCTTCCTTCCACTGCTCCCACCCCACAGCTAAGTGAACTGCGGTCACATTTGGTGATGCTGGTAGGACCTGCCAATGTCCCCCCCGGGCCTCCCCATCTAATTCTCACCTTTCAGAGAATGAACTGAGGAAATTTCATAATCTTGCCAAGGATCACATTTTGAAACTTTGTAGGAAATTAGCAGTGGCATTTATTTTATATTTAAATTTTGGGTTCTTAAGTAGGAAGAAATTATACAAATACATTTAAATGTTTGGGGGGGGACAGAAAGGTAGATAACAAGCATCCCCACCTGAAAAACGTTCCTTCATGGTCCATTAGATTCTAGCCTTGAACTGAGGACAACTTTTTTGATATTAAGGTGGAGCTGACAAAATGTTAGAGGACATGCAGCAAGGTTTCATACAGAAGTGATAAGCAGAGAGAGACTGGCACGCCGAACTTCACCATTCATTTGGATCGCTATTATGTATTGAGTGCTTGCTATGTTTGAGGCAAGGGGTTAATCACATTACAATTACTGTCTAACTGAATCCTGATAAACCTCTGAAATTATTACAGACACGGAATCTGAGGCTAAGAGAAAAACTTCTTAGGTGACCCCTAAGTATGTCTTTATCCCAGAGCAGACCTAGGATACATCCAAGTTGAACTCTAACATCTCACTTCATTCATCATTGTTTTCTTACAACCTGAATGAGGAAAACATGGATCCCTGGCTGGGGCCCCGTCTATGGGGAGTTTGTGTGTTCTCGCCATGGTGTACAGGTTTTTCCCGGGTACTCCACATTCCTGCCACATCTCTGAGAGTGGGTGCGAGTGTCCCCTGTGATGGCCTGCAGCCTGCCCAGGACTGGTTCCCTCCCGGTGCCCTGAGCTGCTGAGAGAGGCTCAAGCCAGAACTGGAATAATTGGGTTACAAAATGAATAAATGAATGAATACAAATTATTGCTACAAATTCATCAAGTGTACAATAATCATACAAATGAAGAATAAAAGAAGAAGCAGAAGGAACGTGCTCAGCCAGCTGCCCTATTTGTGATTGTTTGTTCTGAACTGTGTGGTAGGAGGAGGGGCGACCTTGGTAGCTTCCTTGGCTGAATACACCACTGCTCACCAATTTTACTTGTTAATTTTTCTTAAATGTATGTATATAGCTCATTTTTATTTCAATATTTAATATTAGAAGTGCTTTGGTCTTTATTTAGAAGTTTGGTGTACTTTTATGATCAGAAATTTGCCATAGGAACATAACACTTGTTCATATCAATTAGCTTATGGACAAATTGGTTTTGGTGTATGTCAAGGTTAAAGTCATGGTTTCAATTCTATCATCGATGTTGCCTGAGGACTTACTGTGCACACCTTTTACCCTAACATACCTTTCATGGCAAAGATGGTTGCTCACAAATTCCATGATGTTGGTCAAGCAATTTAATCTCTCTGAGTCTCAGTTTACTCGAAACAAATTTAGGAATGGCAATACCCAGCTCGTAGGTTTGTTTTGAGGCTTAAATGGGATGACAGAGGGGAAAGCAGGAATATGATCCTGACACATGGAAGGAATTCAAAGAATTTTTCCTCCTCTTTAGTGTTGAACATGCATTAGGCATTCAAAAAAACTGGCTGAGTGGTAAATATGCTGGCAGGAAGACAGAGGTAGCTTGATTATCCCTGGTTACTGTGGAGCTGGCGTGAACCTGGCGACTGCTTCTCTTGACATTGGGAAAACTCGTAGGTCAGGAAGGTCTACAGCCTGCTCAGGTGTGATTTGATAATGGGTCATGATACTGGAGCCAAGAGTTCCACTCTTCCACTCCCAACTCTGCTATTAGTGTAGAATCTATAGGTACGTGCCAACAGGGGTATGTGCGTGCGCACGTGCATGTGTGTACAAATCATTATTGTCAAGATTTGGGTTATTTGATAGCTTTGATTCCACTGAACTCATAACTTCTGCTTGACTTGCATTCCATGAAAGAAAAGTGGGGGCTGATCCTTAGGATAGAGTTCAAGTTCTAGCTCTTACTCTGCTAGTATAATATATACATAAATTATTAAACAGTAATTCAAGTTCAAGCAGAGGAAAATCCTGATTTCACTTTTACCTCCCCTGGGGACTATGAATGAGTAGCTGGGACTAGTTAGTCCACTATTTTGCTCAGCGCTGCACCACTGTCATCTGTAACAGCACCTAGCACAGAGCAGTGCCCAGTGCATAATTGTGTGATGAATCTGAAGGTCAGAGGGACAGCCTTGTCCATTTCCCATACTGTTTTGTAACTACCAGCTCAAGTCTCACTCAGTCACTAGCAGTTTTCACTGAAGCCCACATGCTCACAGACCTTTAGATGAGTTGTGAATATGCTGGCAAGAAGACAGAGGTGGCATGATTACCCTTGGTCACTGTGGAGCTGGCATGATCCTGGTATTCTTTTGTATTCTTTTTCTACCCCTATATATTCTTGAAGTCCCAGTACAAACGTGACCTCATTGTGAAGCTTCCCCTCTTCTTCCTTGGTAGAATCAGTTGCATTTCTTCTGTTTCTGAGGTTCTTTGTACCTCCCTCTCTCCTAGTACTTGGTTCTACTCTTCATGATATTGACGTTGGTAGAATCAGTTGCATTTCTTCTGTTTCTGAGATTCCTTGTACCTCCCTCTCTCCTAATACTTGCTTCTACTCTTCATGATATTGACTTTGTGTTGGTCTCTTCCATTTGACCCTCACCTCCTGGAGGGCAGACAGCTTCTTCAGTCCTAGAGCCATGTCTTCGAAACTTACAGAAACCGTTTGTTGAATAACTAAGTGAAAAAGAGAGGGCTACAGGAGGCAATGAATTAGATTGAAAAATGTGAAGGATAAGGGAATATTGTGTAAACGAAGACATGAATCAAATTACCTAAGTCAAGCATCTGCCTCTGTTGGTGAACCTGATGAAAAGATGGTTATGTTAGAGAAGTCCTTTTTTCTTTGTACACACCACCAGCAAACAAGGAACATTCAGCCTCAGTAAGACTAATTATGGGCCAGGCACAAAAGCAGTTATGGCTTATGGTTCAGAGACACCCTAAAAAGAGGAGAGGAGAAAGGAGGGAAGTCAGGTCTTGAGCATCTCTAGTTCTGTGACCAAAAAAGGAGAAGCTGAACTGTTGGTAGAGAGTGTCTGAGAAGAATGGCAGAGTTAAATAAAGGAAACAACTTATTCAGAATTTTATGAGCAATGACCAGACAAATAACTGGATTATTTAAAGTTGCTTGAGTTACAGAGGACACAAGACTCTGTTCATTTAGCCCTTTCTCTTCCCAGATTCCACAACTAGTAGTTTCTGTAGAGACCAGTACCTGTGGCTGATCTGATCCCTGGGAACCTTGGAAGCTGATCACTCTGCGTCATTCCCACTGGTTCAAGAACCTGGAATTACGGGTGATTCCCCAGGGCCCAAATAGGCCCCTCTCAGCCCAAAGGGAGACAACTGGTAGACCAGATGTCCAGACTTTGGCACTCACAGGCTGGGTGTGGGATTGATGGAGCCCTCACACGGAGTGATATCAAAGACAAATTCTGAAAGACAGCTCAAAGCTGAGCGCATCCTAATTTGTCTGTATTATCTTTGAGATGTGACTCTCTTCCTCAGCTTTCTGGCAGCTTGCCCAGTTTTCTGAGGGAAACTCGGTTGGCCAGAGTTCACCTGGGTTTATCAGTCCCCCAGGGGAATCTGTTTTCTCTGTGTGCTGCTTTTGTTATTCTGCGGGAACTGGGTCAGCTTTTCAAGAGTGGAAATGTCAGAGGAATAAAGAGGCTCCCTTGAAAAGATCTTTGCCACCAAGAAAGGAAACATCTCAGCATATCCCTTAAACAACAACATACAGCATGACAGCCTTGCTTCCGACCCGAAGAAAGAAAAGAGGCCGAGAACACTGGCCGACATTGACACGCGCCCCTTCACTAGGGTGACAGCTGGACTGGGGCTGTGTCATCCCAAGCCCTGAATTAAGGGAACGGAAACATCCACTCTGTGGAATCTTTTTGGATGGCAAAGTAGGCTAGAAAGCAGACAAAGGAAGGCTTTCAGCAGAAGCCTGATTTTTTTTATATCGCAGCACACTTTGAACATAGGGCTGCTGCCCTGAGAAGCAGGAATCCGTGACTCCTGGAAAGAAGCCCCATCCAGACCGCAGTCTGCGCTGACCCCCCGCAACAGACAGAAAGTCATTGTAGAAACAGTGACCTGCAGCTGCACCAGTGTGGTCCTCTGTTCTAGAGAGATGCCACCATCTCACCATCTGAACCGGACTGCTAGAAAGGTAAGTTTTGTGGAAGGTACGTTATTGAGCCTGTGTCCATTTGCATCATGGGAGTAGACAACCACAAGACTAAAACTTGATTTACAAAGTGACACGTGCCTGCCAAATTCCTTCCCAATTACAAAGTCCTCCCCAAGTTTCACCCCACCCTTAGCCAAATATACCATCCCCAATCAGCAGCAACCCCTAGCAAGCAGAACTGATTGTTATTAAGAAACCAGGGAAGGACGTGTTGATCATGTTCGCCCCTCAGGTCTCAGCTAGTGTTCTTGCTTCCTCTCCTGAACCTGATAAGCTATGATGTGTAGTATTGGCCAGTTTGCTCTGGGAAAAAAGACCTTTGCTTGCCAGGGTTCTTCATTTATGTGCAGCAGGGGCTCAAGAACGTCCACATCCACCCCCTTGTCTAGTATTAACACATTGTAGATCAAACAAACACCAGATTGCACAGACAGAGCTAATAAGGGCAAACTGAAGAATCTTAACTCCAGTTGATTCTGCTTGGATAAAAGGGAAGGGCAAGATGTTACACAAAATCCTGTCCAATTCTGGGAAGAAGGTCTGAGATGTTTATTATAGGCCTTGGCTCGGAGCACCTCCTTTCAAGATACCCTCCTCATGGCCCATTCTTAACCCAAGTTTTCTTCGGCACAGGTGACATGCTACTATGACAATAACTGACCTTCTGGGCATCACAGGAGTGTTTCTCAAACCCAGATTCAGGTCAGAATTAGCTGATGAGCTTTGTAAAGGTAAAAATTCCCGGCTGCACCTTCAGGATGGGGTGGTATCTGCACATGTCAGAGGGGTCAGGTGTTTGGGAATGATTGCGGCAAGGCGTTAGAATCATACCAGATACTGAGATAACGTGATAGGTGGGAGGAGGCATAGGGCAGGGGTAGTGCTGGTGAGGTGGTTCTGTGAAAAATATTCCTCGTGCTTCTGATACACTCCTTTCTGCTGTGATCACTTTCCCCATTTGAGGACTACTGGCACTTGGATTAAAAATGCCTTGTACTAAACCATGCTCTGCCACTCAGGAGCTTCCCCATGGCCTTGAGAAGATCACTTTACTGGATCACTTCTCAAGGCCATGGGGAAGTGCTCCTATTTAAAAAACAAGACTGTTGGTCAGTTTAGTGGTTGTCACTGTCACTGGGCATCAGAATCATTAATATTTAGAGAGTCTTTATAATATCCCAATGCTCGGGCCCCACACAGAGGGGTTCTGAGCTCGTCTGCCTGGTGTGAGGGCTTGATATTGGATATTGGTAAAGCCTGGTGGGTGATGCTTTTGTGGAGATAGCTCAGAGGTAGCAGGACTAGAGTTCTCACTTCTCACCTGGAGCTCTCAACAAATGATTAGCAGCCCTCTCTGTGATGTGTCCACGAGACTGAGTCCTGTGAAGAAGGAGTAGACCAGTGCCTGATTGGCCTTTTGAGATGTTACCATTTGTAGAGAATGAAAGAGTTGTTTTATTCAATAAGGGATGATGTGGCAAGGTGTTTGCAATGGTTAATTTTATGTGCCAGCTTGGCTGGGTGAAGGGATGCTGAGATAGCTGGTAAAACATTATTTTGGGGTGTGTCTCTGAGGGTGTTTCTGGAAGAGACTAACATACGAATCAGTAGGCTGCATAAACAAGGTTCACCCACACTACCGGGAGAAGGCATATCCAATCCCCTGAGGGCCTGGATAGAACCAAAAGGTAGGAGAAGGGCCAATCCACTGTCTCTGCTTGAGCAGAGTTGCACATCTTCTCCTGTCTTTTGACATCAGCACTTCTGGTGCTTAAGCTTTCAAACTTAGACAAGGGCTTGGGCCATTGGCTCCTGATTCTCAGACCTTACACTGAATTATACTAGTGGTTTTCCTGGTTCTCTAGTTGCAGACAGCAGATTATGAGACTTCTTGGCCTCCATAATCACGGGACCTGTCTGCAGTATCTCTCCTATGATAGAATGTACATGTAATACAGTAGAACCTCCACAGTTGACCACTTCCCTACCATGACCACCTCCTTAAATTGACCTAAACTCATAGGCTGGACGTGCACCACATGTATATACCAGTACAATAGGCCTAGTTCCCTATGTTGATCATCTTTGGTGTTTGCCAGTTTGTTACCTTCCCTTGGGAGGGTCAGCTTACAGAAGATCTATGGTATAGCCTATTGGTTTGACTTCTCTGGAAAATCCTGGCTCATAATTCTGCACAGGTTTTCCTGATGCTCTTTAATATATTAAAGATTCATGAGCAGTGCAGTTTCTCACAAAGCCTTTCTCCAAGATAATTAAGATATATTTTGCTTCTAAATCCATTTCTTCTCGTGTAGCAAGTATGACCACAAGATATGCTATAGTTCGTGTGTGTGTATGTGTATGAGAGATTTTCCTGCTATACCAGTGATTTTCAAACAATGTGCCATAAGAGGATCTTCGCTGTGCCATGAAAATTTTTAAAGATCATTCATTAAATTATTTTCAAAAGAAATTCAAACCACTGTAAGTATATTCTTCTTTTTACTCTTTTTCTTTTTGATCAACATAATGTAAGTTGCCACAGAGGTTTAACTACAGGTTCCAGTGTACTGTGAGATAAAAAAGGTTGAAATCACTGTGCTATAGAATTGACTGGCTTCCAGAAGGAGCTCCATCAAGGGTTTGGTGTTTCACTCAGTGATGGTTTCCCAGCCACTTCTCATGTTCGGATACTAGTGGAGGATTACCAAGGACAGCACCTGTTATGAACTGAGCATGATTCTGAGCACTTTAATAGCTAACCTCAGTTATCCTTGCAACAATTTTATATGGCATGTATCACTAATATTCCCATTTTCTAGATGAGGAAACTGAGCAACAACACCTTTCAATAACTTCACTGAAGTGACTTAATAAACAACAGAGGCAGAATTTGAACTCAGGCACCATGGCTCTTGGACCTGTGTTCTTTATTACTAAAGAACATCACTTCTCATCTAATTAGTACCTCCATGTTTGTAATCAAAACTGGCAACAAATCCACATCTTATCATTGCTTTTCCACATCGTGGTTACTCTTAGCTATTCTCAGGAGATGGAAACACAGGGTTGCTTAACAGCCGGTTCGCCCTTGATTTTGTGAAGAATGGAATGAGATGCACCAGCTGTGCATGAGGACCTTTTGTGCCTGGTACTTGCAAATTTATCATCACTTCCCTGTTTCTGTGTGAGACCTGAACCAGACTGTGGAGCAGCTGATCTGCTCTCTTCAGCCCACTTCACAATTCACACCTGTTTGGAGGTTGCTGGAGCCCGCCCAGGGCTACATCCATCACAAGGTGGCGGCTGTGGTGACTCAGCCGGATTGAAATCTGGTTCATCCAGCTGCGTTTCCTTGGACTTTTGCCTGCTGGAAAGGCCAGACAAGTAGGTTCACACACCTATGTTCACTGATGTGAGCTGTGCTGTTCCTTTATTTCTTTTTTAATTCAGAAACTTTGGAGTTCTAAGGAGCAAAGTGACATTATGTGCATTTTCCCTGTTTTGTGAGTTTTGCTCCACGCTTTGCACTGTGGACCCAAATGCAACCAGCAGCGGCACCAAGGGCATGTGTATTTCCTCCTTCTTCTTTTTCTTCTCACTCTCTCTCTGGTTAATGGCACCATTTTCTGTCTGTCCCATTAACTTAAAAGCTCCCTATTATACCATATTATCATTTTATAAATTGCATATTTTTCTTGTTTCTTTATTGTATAAGTCATAAAATGTAAAGGTGGTTTCTTACTCATACTGAAAATAATTTTATGATGTGTTCAGTTGAGCTAAGGAGGGCTGGTTAATGGATGATGGGGGACATGGGGTCATTCTGTGAAAAGGAGCAGCTAAAAGAACTTTGCACCATAAAAGTTAATGAGAAAAAGTCAAGAGTTAGGTGTGTGCTTATGTGTGAATCTTGATGAACTGTGCATTAATTTCTCTCTGGGGTTTAAGCATCATTCAGTCCAGAGAGATACTGTAGAATAAATTCACTCAACTATTTAGAAATTTGCCACTTTTTCCTTTTAGATATGAGGGGTTTGGATCTGTTTCTTGGTCAATATCCTCAAGTATAGATTGGGGATTTATTAGGTTGCCTAAGAGTTTACTAGATACCATGGAGATAATTCACTGGCGAGGAGGGAGGTTTGTAAACATATAGTTAGTGTGAATATCCCTCATAACATTACATGTTTATTATATATGAACTAATATCACAGATAATGTGTAGCTATGGCATAGATGCCATGAGAAAAAAGATAACACTTTTCTAGTCTGGCCTTGCTTTAGGGCCTCTGCTCTGGAAACGTTCCCGCATTGGAATGCTCTTCCCTTCAACTCCAGAGCATGGAGTCCTCGTGTGGTCCTTTTGATCATAGCTTCACCATCCATCCACCCACTATCACATGTCCGATCGTTTTCTTGTTTATTTATTTAATAGCGTCTTGTCTGTCTCCACCCTCTAGGATGTGAACTAGGTAAGAACAAGACCTTGTCTGTCTTGTTTATTTCTGTAACCCAGTTCCTTAAAGAGTGAGTGCCTGGTATACAATAGGAGGTCATTAAATGTTTTCTGGCAGGGAGGAGGAAATTGAGGGAGGAAAGAAGGAAGGAAGGAATCCTGGGAGCAAGAAAGGAAGGGAGGAAGGATGGAAAAGTGTGAGGGCAGAGCGTAGGTATTAGATCTAACTTGCATAATCAGGGAAAGCTAAATGACGTGACTTGAGTTATATCTTAAAAGAAGATGGGGTGTGGTTTCATGGGTGGTAGGAGGAGGAAGCAGATTTTCTAGTTAGAATCTCTGAACCAGTTATATTAGAGACAGCATGAGTACTCACAGGGGTGTTACCCCAAATTCAGTAAAGATACCAGGGGACCTAGATCTGAAGAAGTGTCAGGTTAAAAGGGTTTTGAAGAAAGGAACTCAGGGCTTATGTGAAAATTGTAGTCACCACTTTGAGATGAGGAGGGGGATGGATTAGGATACAATTTGAAGTGAATTAAAGGAAGGGCATACTGGGTTGCATTATTGGAGCTGTCTCTTAATCACTTTCTTAACATGCCTTTCAAAGCTGATTGACAGATGGATGGAACTTCAATCAGGACAATCTACTACACATTTGGTGGAAAATAGGCTTTTACCTCCCAGGCTTGGAAGAGACTGCTTTTGCATGGGTACAATATTTGGATAGCTATTTCTGCTGTTGCTATTTGAATGGTAGAAAGTACCAGGGAAGGTGTGTGGCATGGGTGGAGCTGACAGTTAAAAGGTAGTAGAAAGTAATTAGGATTCTATTTTGCTCAAACCATGTTCTTGGAAAAAATGAAATTTCCATAATATCATTACTCTACCCTCTCCAGTTCCCTGGGATTTACTGTATATTTCTGGAGATAAAAAATATTATATCTCCTGATCATTTGAACATTAAGGAAAAGAATATGAAAGGCCTTGAAGGTTTAGAAATATAGCTCCTGCCATAAACTGTTCAAGGATACTGTTTCGTGGTGTCAGCAGAATTTGAAGCAGCGTTCATAATTATAGGAAGCAGGGGTGAATGTAGAGACTGCCTTTGCAGTTCATTCCAGTGCTGGGTGGGTTTTGACAAGTGGTTCTCCACCTCCAGTGTCCCTTATTGTCTCATCTCTCCACCCTCCATGTCACCTTTCATCATGAGTACTGTTGACTTCCCTTTCCTAATCGAGACTTAGCTGCTAATCTCTTCCCTAAGCAGGAGGCCCCTATCTTGTAAGCTACTTGAGTCTTAGTGCTCTGCTGGCAACTGGTCTTCTCCGCTGGATTCTGACTCCTCTGTCCCAACCATTTCCTAGATCATCTTGAACATGACTCTTCCCTGGTCCATTGTTTGCTACTAGCAGCTCCAGGAGCCCCTTAGAAGCTCCATCATGTGTGCTCTGACTTGGCTTTCCTCAAAACATGGCAGTGCAGATAATCATCCAGGCCACAGAGTCAACTGACTGTCAATTCCTTCACATGTTTCTTTCCCGATCCAGTTTGTTTAAGCTACCACCATTCACAGTGTCTACCCTCTTGTTTCTTTTGTCATACTCTCCTGGACACACAGGAGCCTCTTTTGTCTTGAGTAGTAAATATCTGCATTGCTTTCTGAATCAGCATGGTCCTATTTTCATTCTTGCTATGCCAAGCCAGGAAGCGAAAAAGAAGATAATCTCTCAACCCATTATCGTTGTTTGCTTTTTTTTTTTTTTCTTTTTTACTCCAGTTGGAGAGTTGTTCCTATCTTACTTGGATTAGGATGAACTTATTTATATTAGCTATGCTGCATCCCCCAAATTAGACAATGGTAAATGTCATCTGTGTCACAAAAAATTAATTTTGTGTTCCTCTGAAGTTATCTGGCCTGCTCACCATTGTGCAGGGTGCCATTGACATTGACTGTGGGTGGGGGTGAGGGGAAGCCATGCTGCCTCCTGCATTTGGGCCTTGGCAGGTTGCTCAGTGGTGCATACAAGGAAACTGAACCGCATCTGCATGGCTCACTGCTTATCAGGAGCGCACACTGGCTGCCCTGCTGTAGGGCAGCAAAGGAAAACAAAACAACAATAAAGGGAGGCCTTTGTCATGGATTAAAAGGGTTTAGAAACATCTGAGCCATGCAGTTTTCGAACACTAACACTGCCAATGACTTCATGACAGAATGCTAGAAAATGTGCTAACTGGGTAGATAGAGTTGGTGGAACCGCCAACACTCATGCTTTTGTTAATGGCCTCTTATCTGCATGAGTGTGTGGATGCACAGTTCACAGATAAAGTGACCTTTTGCAGAGGAAGAGGAATGAGGTTAATGACATTATAGTATTGCTGCCTGTGATTGTAGCTAAGGATGTCCCTAAAGATTGTCATTCCTGGACAAATTCTTCTTTTTCAAGTGGGTTGAATTTATATGTCTGAACTTCTCCCTTTCGAAAATTTATCATGGGCACTAATGGGCGGGTCTTATCTTTATGCATAAGTACAATAGTCTGTTACCTAACTGAGTGTGCTTCAGGACTCAGCAAAGATCTCCCATGCACTGAGTTGTATACCTAGGGATTCATTCCTTTGTGGTAATAGATGCTCCATCCCCCCCAATTTCTTTCTTTAAAAATATAATGAGGTAGGCTTTTCCTTTAATTTGGTTACTAAGGTCACTTCTAAGTGTCTTTGGATGAATTTATTTCAAAATAGTCAGAAATATCAATATGTATCGATAATTGTTAAATAATTACAAAGAAAACCAGTAGTACATATAAAGTTTGAACAATACTATCAACCAACTTGATCTAATTAACATTTATAGCAAACTCCCCTCAACAACAGCAGGATAACATTCTTTCCAAATGCACATGAGACATTTACTAAAGTGTAACTTATTTGGGGCCATAAGATAATCTCAATAAATTTAAAAGAATTCAAATCTTATGAAGTGTATTTTCCGTTCAAAATGAAATCAAATTAGAAACCAGTTAAGATCTCTGGAAAATCCTCCAATATTTGGAAATTAAATGACACACACACACACACACACACACACACACACACTTCTAAGTAATCTAATCAGTTAAAGGATAAATGAAAAGGGAAAGTAGAAAATATTTTGCACTGAATGAAACAAAAATATAACATATCAAAATTTACGGGCTGCCACTAGTGCAGTATTTAAGGGAAAATTTATAGCACTAATACCTATATTTAAAAAGAAAAATAAAGCTCTCAAATGAAAGACTCTAGCTTCGTTTTAAAAAACTAGAAGAAGAGCATATTAAACTAAAAGCAAGTAGAAGAAAGGGAATAATAAAGATCAAAGCAGAACGGAAGAAATAGAAAACAGAGTGCAATTAATGAAAAATGAGAAAAAATTAGTGAACCCAAATCTAATTCTTCAAATGGATAACAAAGTTAGAAAGTTTTAGTGAGATTGAATCAGAGGAAAAAGAGCGATCACACAGATTATCAAAAGCAGGAATGAGAGAGTTGATATTAATATAGAATCTATACATATTCAAAAGATAAACTAATGCTAATAATCATGGATAAAATGGAAAAATTCCTTAAAGGACTCAAACTATCAAAACCCATTCAAGAAAAAAAAAATAGGCAACTTGAGTAGCCAAAACCTATTACATAAATAGAGTTTTAAGTCAAAAGCCATTTCCCAAAGATAATTCCTTGTCAAGATGACTTTACCATTGAATTCACCAGACTTTAGGGAATAACACCAATTTTATACAAGCTCTTCCAGAAAATTGACAAATGACTATTTTCCAACACATTCTATGAGACCAGGATTACCCTGATACCAAAATCAGAGAGACATACAAGAAAAGAAAACCACAGACCAATATCTTTCATAAACATAGATGCAAAACTTATAAGCAAAGTTTTAGAAAATTGAACCCAACCTGTATGAAAAAGATTATGGCCAAGTAGGGTTTATTTCTGGAATAGATGGTAAGTGTAATATTAAAAAATGAGTGTAATTCACCATAGTAAGAAATTCAAAAAGAAGAAACATAGTGGCTTCTCAATACATCAGAAAAGCATTTGACTAAATCCAACATACATTTCTGATAAAAAAAAAGACTCTCATCAAATTAGGAATAAAAGGTGAGTTTCTCAACCTTAAAAAGGACATCTACAAAGAACTTACATGTAACATTATATTTAATGGTAAAAGACTAAATGTTTTCAAGATCAGAATAAGGGCAAGGATCTCTGCTTTACCACCTCTATTCAACATTGTAAAATAGAACATTTTTCTATTCTATGCAAAGCAATAGGAAAGAAAAGAAATAAAACCATCCATAATGAAAAGGAAGAAGTAAAACTACTGTTATTTATGGATGGCAAGAAGTCTATGTAGAAAATACCTATAAAAATATTAGAACAAATACATGAGTTTAACAAGGTTGTGGACACAAGATCAATGTACAAAATTAATTACATATGCTAGCAATGAACAATCTGAAGTTGAAATTTAAAATAATATCATCTAAGATGACATCCAAAAGAAAACAAAATAGTTAGGGATAAATATGACAAAAGATGCCTGTATACTCTTTTGCATACTGGAAACTATAAAAGAGTGTTTAGGAAAATCTAAATATGTGGTGAGATATACTGTATTCATCAGTCCAAACACTCAATATTGTTAAGATGTCAATTCTCCACCAATTGATCTATAGATTCACTGAAATTCATGCAGCAGAATTTTTGGTAGAAATTGTGTATGATTCATAGGTAAATGGAAAGAATCAAGAATAGCCAAAATAATTTTTAAAAAGAAAAAGTTCAGAAGACTAATACAATCTAATTTCAAGATTATTATAAAACTTTGGTAATAAAGATAATGTAATATTAGCATATATGTGTACATATATACATGTATGTGTGTATATACACATACATGTATACCTATATACATATGGATAGATAGATACATATCCAACTGGTTTTCCACAGAGGCACTAAAGCAGTTCAGTGAAAAAGGATAATCTTTTAACACATGGTTTTGGAAAACTTGGTACTGAAACACATACAAAATAAAACAAAAATGAAACAAAACTTCAATCCATATTTACACCATATACACAAATTAATTCAAAATGGATTATAGACTTAAGTGTAAAACATAAAACTGTAAAATTTTTAGAATGTAGCATACCAAAAAATATTTGCAACCTGGGGTTAGGGAAAGATTTCTTAGATATGACACCAAAATAAAAATCAATATAAGAACAAATTGATAAACTCCATGAAAAACTTTTGGTCTTTGAAAGAGACTAGTAAGGCAATAAAAAGACAATTGACAGACTAGGGGGAAATATTTGCAAAGCATATATCTTACAAAGGACTTGTATCCAGAGTAAACTCAATAATAAGAAAACAAACAACCTAACTGAAAAACGGGCAACAGATGTGAACAGACACTTCACCAAGAAGATATATGGATGGCAAATAAGTGTATAAAGAGATGCTCAGCAGCATTAGTCACCAGAAAAGTGCAAATTAAAGTCATGATGAGGTCCCACTTAAAACTCAACTTGAAAAATTTTTTTAAAACTTTACCAAAAGAAAGAATTGAAGAATTCCCCGTGAAAAGTACTTTGTGCTATTTAAGGACCCAATAAGAATTCGACAAAACAAAGGACCATGGCAAATGACATGGCAACAACAATAAAAAGATTGAAAGGACAATGTCCCAAAGCTAGAGATGCTGGCAAGGGTGTGGAGGAAAGAGAACACTTTTATACTGTTGGTGGGATTGCAAACTAATACAGACTCACTGGAAGGAAGTATGAAGAATCCTCAAAGAACTCAAAATAGACCTTGCATTTGACTTTGCATCCTGCAATCCCATTACTAAGTATCTACTCAGAAGAAAAAAAATCATTTTACCATAAAGATATTTGTATTAGAATGTTTATCACAGCTCAATTCACAATCACCAAGATGTTGAATCAACCCAAGTGCCCATCTATACATGAATAGATTAATAAACTGTGGTGTATGTATACCATGGAATATTATTCACCCATAAAATGGAGACCTTACATCTTTTGTATTAACCTGGATGGAGATGGAGAACATTCTACTTAGTAAAGTATCACAAGAATGAAAAAGCAAATCTCCAATGTACTCATTACTAATGTGAAACCAGTAGGCAAACAAATACATACCCACACAAGAGGGAAAAAAATTAAACTCAAGTTGGGGGGGGAGGGGAGAGGAGACAGCAGAGAGTGGGAAAGAGGGGAGGGAGGTTGGTGTGCTTTCACCTAATAGGCACAATGAAAGGGTATATGGCACATCTCCTGGGTGAGGGGCACAACTACAATTTGGACTCTACCCAATAAATGCAAACGATGTAATCTAATCATCTGCACCCTCATATTAATCTGAAATTTGAAAAAAGATTAAAAGGAAACTTGGAGACATAAGAAAAATACTGAGAACTAAAATGCCAATGTTACTTATGCAATAAATAGTGACAAGTTAACAGAATAGGCACATCTAAAAACGTCTTTTTTTTTTTTATTAAATCATAGCTGTGTACATTAGTGCAATCATAGGGTACAGTGTGCGGGCTTCATATGCAATCTGAAATATTTTCATCCAACTGTTCGACATAACCTTCATGGGATTTTCTCGTTTATTGTGTGAAAACATTTGTGTTCTGCATTTAGAAATGTCTTAAAGAAAAGACTTTGGAATAGACTAATTTCATTCAAATATTGAATGAAAAAGAGAATGAAAGCAACAAAGAAAGGATGATGTTATGAAGGAACAACAAAGATGATTCAACATGAGGACAGTCAGCTTCCTTGAAGTAGAAAAACACAACAAATGGATATCACCTATAATATGCTTCAGTTGCTATAAAATTATTTCTCTTTTCCAGGTAACCATTTGTGTGTTACATGCAAGAGGACATCTTAAAAAGAAGGGCATGAGACTACCATTTCTAAAGAGTTGGATTTATTGATTTCTTTATTATACTTGTCAGTGTTGTTTACATTTTAAAAAATAAGCATGCATAATCTTTTAAAACAATGATAATATAATTTTTTAATTTTAAAGGAGAATTAGGATAAGTGAAAAATTTGAAATTAATTATAATGCCTCGATATGTTTAGTTTTTACATGGTCTATTTGAATTCAAAGGAAGCAGAATAGTTTATCTTTTTAATTTCTAGTAGATTGATAGTGAGGTGCTCTGGGATTATTTTCATTGTCTGTGGTTAAATCTTAGGCCAATTTCACACAAAGCCTTCTACTTGTCTTCCTGTTACTCTACGTGGTATTTCATTGTGAGTACAGTTGATTTTGAATACATCCCTATGTCTGCAAAGAAATTTAGTCAATTTAATCATTCCAATAAAGCACAACACTGGTATAAATAATCAAATAGGATAGTCATAGAGTCTGACTGGAAGATGGAGCATGAAGCGAGGTTGGGCCAGGTGTCTGATAAGCAAGCTGCTGAGGTTTGTACATCATCCAGATGGAGGCAACATCATTACCCTGAAATTGTGAAATTAATAAACCAAATTTATATGAGTAAATCCAATCTCGATGAGTCTATCCTCAGTTGAATAGAACCCTAGCCTATAATTTATATCTGAATAGAAAATTAACT
Source organism: Perodicticus potto (assembly GCA_963574655.1). Lineage (NCBI taxonomy): Eukaryota > Metazoa > Chordata > Mammalia > Primates > Lorisidae > Perodicticus > Perodicticus potto. The sequence continues at coordinate 6,548 of CAUYRH010082586.1, read as the reverse complement.
CACTAAATGGCAGACGACACACAGCTATATGTTAGTTACCTCGTGGGTATTGCAGGTGGATCCAGATTCTCCCCTTAGTGGGGATCTTCTCCTTGGTACTTTATGAACACCTAGGATTTTAATTAACTAGTGCATGCCTCAAGAGACTAAATGGACAGGCTGGAAACACCTGGCTTAAAAGCTTCAAAAAACAGGTTGGCATACACATTTAATATGACCATTTCATATTTAATGGAAAAGAATAAAGAAAATAAAATCATTCAGTCACTTGGGTTTCTTTCAAGACCTTAGGTTATACAAAGGCAGAATGGAAATCCTGGCTGGCAAATATAGCATACCTTTGGGGTTAGTATTATAACACATCACTGCCTCTCCCATCCCTGGTTAATCCACTGAGTTAATTTACTCATTCCTGTATACAAATGTATCTCCATCTACCCACACTACCTCTACAGCTATAGATGCCTCTCAACTTACAATGGGGCTGCATCCCAATAAACCCATGGTTACGTTAAAAGCTTCCTAAGTTGAAAATGCATTTAATACTCTAAGAAGCCCATGGTAAAGTCAAAAAATTTTAGTCAAACCGTTATGGGTTGGGGACCATCTGTATATCAATTTCTGCATCTGTAAATAAACATTAATGTCAACTTAGTAAAATAGATTTGTCTTGGTGGTTGCTTGGTACCACATTGACAAAATAACTAACTAACTGAATATTTCATTGTTCAGCCGGCAGTTAAAGATATAGGAGTAAGAGAAATAGAAAGACAGACAAATAGAATGTCTATTTATCTTTCTCAAGTAGGCCAAGATATCTTGCTAAGTCTAGAAGCTCCATTCATAAATAGATAGAAACAGCTGGAACAAGAAAGCGTCATGCTGAACAAACCTACCAATACTGTCCAGTGTGGCCATGGAGAACAAGGACAGACCACAGTAACCACGGCCACGGGCCCCGTGGAGGAAGGAGGTAACACAAACACAGACTGGCTTCGGATGTGCTCCAGGGGGATCTCAATCTCCTCCTCTGCTAAAATTCCCTCAGTCTGGCTTATCCAGATCACATTCAGCTCCTACGCATCTAATAGCAAAAGTGGCATGATCCCAACTGTACTTAATGAAGAATCATAATTATTTCTATAAAAACATGAGATAGAATTGGCAATTTATTTCTCCATCTTGAAAGACTACATAACTTACAAGTATGAACACTTGCAGGTTGACATTTAGAACCAAGATATGTATTGAGTCCAAGATTTGATAGAAAAAATGTGCTTTGCTCATATTTTGAGTATTTTCTTTGTGAGAGGTAGGTTGTCTTCAGATCACTCCAGAGATCTGGGAAGGCATCAATGGCAATAGAAGAGAGCTCTAACTCACTTAGCATTCCCGCTCTAGACTCACCACTCACTTCCACAGGTAGGTGGGTAGCATTTTTAAATATAGGCAAGTTGGCTATTGTTCTCCTAATAACGGGCCAGTTTTCCAGAAATCATATCTACTATTTCAAGCCACTTCAGCATCACACTATACTAACAGTTAGTTTTGATTTCTGATAAAGGCAGTCTTTACAGGAAATAGAATATTATGGTCAGGGAACAGTCTCCTCATTTTTGAATGATGCCGGGAGATTCTACCGGCATCTAGTCTACCAGTTTTATTCTAGATCACTATCTCATTAATATAAGTCTTGATCTCCTAGGAAAATTCAAATTTTCCTGGAAAGTGTTGCTCATGAAATATTTTGTTTCTGAGAAGTACAGCTGATCATGTATTCCAGGACTTAACATTTTCCATATGGTCTCATCCTCCATGAAGTCTAAAATCCCATGCAAGGTATGTAAGGCAGTTTATGATCAGGGCCCACGCCTGGGTCTTCTCTCATTCACCAGGCCTTCCCTCGGTCTAATACCTCCCTCTCCAGGCATGTTGCCCCACACGAATTTCCCTGAATGCACCCTGCTGTCCCAGTACTCCTGCTTTACCCCTGTTGGTCGCTGTGCCTGGAGTTCACTCATTCCTCATTGCCTCCGTAGCTGCCTCACACTCTCGCTTTTGTGAGCCTTTCCCTGCCTCCTGCAGGGAGATTGGAGAAGTCCGTTCTCTGCTTTTGTCCTTTGTGTATCACCTTTGTTAGTTTTTTCAGTATCACATATAATATTACACCCATTATTTTTCCTAAAGTGATTCACTTTTAAATTAAAGTAACTTCCATGAAAACAAATGCACATGGCTGCATCGAACAATTAATCAAAAAACAAATAATTAAATACAAGCTATATTCAAATTGGTCTTTAAAAATATGTACCAAACGTGGACATTAAATAAATTTATCTGTGTTTGTCAGCAGCAAAAGATACTTGATTCCATATGACTTAGTTTTTGGTGAAGATGAGGATTTTAGTGAGTAAGCTAATTGTAGCCTTAAACACATTTCAACTCCCATGTATATTACTGGAAAGGAGGAAAATATTTAATTGGGCATGTGGGGAGGGGCCAGTGGTTCTTAGTTGCAAACAACAGAATTTAGTGTGGCTGCTTTAAGCAGGAGAAGAATCTATTTAAGGGTTTTAAGTGGGGTCCATGAGAACCAAAATGCCAGATTTTGAGGCTGTGCAGCTGTGGCTAATGACCCATCACTCTGGGGTGTCTCTTGAGAAACGTGACCACTGCTGATAAGCAACCGTGGCTCTTAGCACTGGACACTGTTGCTCCACAGAAACAATGTATTTTGCCCTTGTGCTTGGCAAAGGGTCCCTACGCCTGTCCCAATCACTTCCTCATGACAGTTTCTTCTGAATCCAAGGCTCTCCTGGGGTGTCTACTTGGCTGAAGCCAGATCGATCTTGTATACCCTAGTGCATGGCATTCTGTCAGTATGAATTCCTCCTAGATTTTACCTGTATAGAAAGTTAAAATGTCGGAAGAGTACTCAAAAACACCGGCAGCTGCAAATGTTGAATGTTTACTATACTAGTCAAATTTTTCCAGGTGACTTTTGTTTCAAGAAGCTCTTCAAAGTGATCTCCAGTGTCTATTCTTCTGTAAAAGGTATCAAATTATTTGGTAATGCCTATGAAGTGGTGGGAAAAGTGTTGCTTATCTTTCTCTACCATTGAACTGGGGAAATGCTTGTGAGGTTCTTTCATCGGATCTTTCAAGGGTTTCTTAACAAGGTTGAACACATTTTCAGCAAATATGACAGATGAATACTTAGCCAGGTGGCTCTGTACAGGGAAAGAGTCCAACTCACCTCCCTAGGGATGTATACCCTAGAACTCTGAGTAAGAATTACAGCGTTTACTTTGAGTTTCAGGTGGAGTACTGAAGTGAGCTTGCCTTGTAAGAATAGTCAAAAGATGCTAATTTGCAAAGCCATTTTTAGTCATGCATATAATCCACAGATTGAAGATTTCATTCAAAAACACTTGTAGTTTTCACTAACTCAGGAAGGTGACTTGTATATTTCCCTTGCCTATAAACATTGATATGAAATGATACATTTTCACAGATCTGCTCATCTCCTCACTGAACTGAGAAAAAATTCTAGAGCTCAGTAGGTTGCCCTACACTGATACAATTTTAACTCATTTGTTGATTGTTCCTCTTATATTCTCATAGATGTTGCAAGTGACAGGTGCTTCCTTGTATATTCAAAAGAGAACATATTTTGCTTTGGGGACACATCTTTAACATCTGGAACAAGTCCTCATTTTGAGCCAACCTGGCATGAGTCTTATTTCTCATCTGTATTATTTTCCCTACATATGTTAATTGTTTTGTCCAGGTAATTTTTCACTAAGTTATAAATATCGTCCAGTTTCAATTTTGACTTCTTATAAAATCACAGTACATTTGCCAAAGCTAAATTGTCACATTGCCATTGACTAAACTCCCAGCTTCATTTGAACTTACCAGTTGGGGGGACACCACGTTGCATTTAATCATCGCATCTCCTCTAGTCTGTGATAGTTTCTGAGTGTATCTTTGTTTATATGATCTTGACTGGTAATGTGTTTTGTAGAAAATGCACCAATTTGGGCATGTTTGATGTTTTTCTCCTGATTAGACTGAGTCTGTGAGTGGTTAGAAAGAATATCACAGGGTAAAGTAGCTTTCTCATTCTATTGTCTCAGGGAATACACAACATCAACATGACTTATCACTGGTGAAGTTAAACTTGATCCATTAGTAGTATTTGCCAGAGTCATCTAAAGAAAAATTACTGTTTCTCCCCTTTCCAAACTCTATTCTTTGGAATCAAGTTGCTAAGATTGGCCTAGTATCTCTTAGGAGGAGATGCAGCTACACGTAGTATTTGGCAATTACTATTTGTAAATTTCTATATGGAAGATTTGTCCCTTCTCTCTCATTTATTTATTTTTTAGACCATCTATTTATATCAATATGGTGCCATGCATATTTATTTTATACTTTGGTTTGTTATCCAATGTAATGTTATTTATTTTGTGACTCAAATTGCTCCACCTTTGGTCACTGGGAGCTCTTCCTGGTTGGACTTTTTTTTTTTTTTTAAGATCTTTCTTTTTCTTTTGAGCACTAAATGATACTTCAAGACCATCATGTGTTTTTCTTTTATTATTATCTTTTTTATCTTGTGTTTTTCTTGACTGCAGCCTTAGTATCAACCATTTCACCCAGGAGCCCTGGTTCCTTTTACTTAAGAATGGCACAAGTATTTAGAAACCAAAATACAGGTGTTGTGTGTATTAACAGAGAATGATACAAAGCAAAATGTCCTAGACTTCTATTATCAGACAAATACCAAAAGAATAGCCAAGTTCACTGAATCCTCACTTTGCATCCTCACTTTGCATTGAATAGTATCCTCTTGGTTATATTGGGGTAATAACCACTACTTTATGTTTTCTGTGATGAATTGTTTTATTTCGTGGAGACCAGAGGTTAATGGGAGGAAAGGGGAAGAGCAGGAGAACTCTGGGCTTCAGGGAGGGGAAGTGGAGTAACCCAGGCCCATGGAGAAAAGGTACTCTCTATGGGGAGAGTGGGGTTGCCACCTGCAACTCTTGCACATAAATCATTTTTTAGGTGGGGGGCCTCATCACTGTTGTGAGAGTATTTGCAGGCAATTCTAGGCTTGTCCCTGCCACTAATCAATTCAGGTTTTGGTTTTAGGCTACATTAAATCATCAGTCATTTTTCAATAGGATCAGGTAGCTAACACAAAGAATCACTTTGCTACAAAAGAGCAAATGATCCTTATTTTAGCTCTACCATGGATGTCTTCTTTGTCTTGAACAAATCTCTTAATCACCTAGCATTTGCAGTGTCATAGTAACATAACATAGTTATCAGCCTGTGACTTACATTGTGTCTAAGAGGACACACAAAGCAGGCTGTGAAACTTCCAAGCTGTGCGACCTGGGCAAGTTATTTCCCTTTTTAAATCTTTAGATTTTTTATTACCTATAAAAGATAATAATAATAAATAACACCTAGCTCATAGAATTGTTATGGGAATTAAATTACAGGATGTTTATAAGCACTTAGTACAGTATGTCTCATAATAAATGCTGGCAGTCATAGCCACTATTAAGGTTAATTTTAAAACATTTTCATTTTGAGGGCTGTTGTATACATACAATAGTGTGTTGAGAATTTGGTCTTCTCCCTCCTGGTCTCTGCCCTTTGCTGCTGCTGCTTATGCAGAAGTTGGGCAGTGCTTCCTTTCTCCTGGCCTGGTGAGGTGGAGATTCAGGGCCTCTTGATGGCTTCTGACTCTCCCTGCTGACAATAGCCAAAATACAAGTGTTGGCTTCTCTAATAAGTCAAACCTCAAACCTGAGTTTTTCTTTTTTTTTTTTTTATTAAATCATAGCTGCATACATTAGTGCAATCAAGGGGTACGATGTGCTGGTTTCATATACAATCTGAAATGTTTTCATCAAACTGTTTAACATGCCCTTCATGGCATTTTCCTAGTTATTGTATGAAGACATTTGTATTCTGCATTTAGTAAGTTTCGCCTGTACCCTTCTAAGATGCACCATAGGTGTGGCCCCACCAATTACCCTCCCTCCACCCCAACATCCCTCCTCCCTCCTCCCTTCCCTTCCCATATTCTTGTGCTATAGTTGGATTATAGCCTTCATATGAGACTTTTAAATTAGCTTCATAGTAGGGCTGAGTACATTGGATACTTTTTCTTCCATTCTTGAGATACTTTGCTAAGAAGAATATGTTCCAGCTCTATCCATATAAACACAAAAGAGGTAAAGTCTCCATCTTCCTTTAAGGCTGCATAGTATTCCATGGTATACATGTGCCACAATTTATTAATCCATTCATGGGTTGATGGGCACTTGGGCTTCTTCCATGACTTAGCAATTATGAATTGGGCTGCAATAAACATTCTGGTACAGATGTCTTTGTTATAATGTGATTTTTGGTCTTCTGGGTATATACTTAGCCAAACCTGAGTTTTATGCAGAAAACTCCAGCTGACCCTTCCTGGTGAATCAATTTATGTCCTTCAAAATATCATTTGATTCCATTGTAAAATG
>CAUYRH010082585.1:0-11343 GCA_963574655.1 Perodicticus potto | reverse complement strand
GGCTCCTGGGCTACATGGTACAGCCAGCCTATGGCTCCTGGGCTATATGGTACAGCCAGCCTATGGCTCCTGGGCTACATGGTGCAGCCAGCCTATGGCTCCTGGGCTACATGGTACAGCCAGCCTATGGCTCCTGGGCTAACACCTGCACAGCCAGCCTATGGCTCCTGGGCTACATGGTGCAGCCAGCCTATGGCTCCTGGGCTACATGGTGCAGCCAGCCTATGGCTCCTGGGCTAACACCTGCACAGCCAGCCTATGGCTCCTGGGCTACATGGTACAGCCAGCCTATGGCTCCTGGGCTACATGGTACAGCCAGCCTATGGCTCCTGGGCTATATGGTACAGCCAGCCTATGGCTCCTGGGCTACATGGTGCAGCCAGCCTATGGCTCCTGGGCTAACACCTGCAAGCATGTCCCTGTGCGGGTACTGTACACAACTGTAACACAATGGCAAGTGTCTGTGCATCGAAACACAGAAAAGGTACAGTAAAAATAAGTTGTTATAACCTCATAGGACCATTACTGTATACATGGCCCATCTCTGACCATAATATTGTTAGGCAGCATGTGACTGTATTTTATAAAGCAGTATATTTTTGTATCCAAAGAATGTGATCACATTTTCAATATTTAATAACTTAACATTTTCTATCCACCTAATGGAGGTACATTTACAAAGAGACAAATGAATGTTTAAAAATTCATATCATAGCAGATAAAAGACCTATAAAAATTATATATATATCTACATCTATATGAACATATTTGTTATATATTTACTTTATTTTAAAATGCAACCACAGTCTAGGACAGCATAGTCCAATAGCCATTTAGCCACAGCTGACTATTGAGCACTTGAAATGTAGCTTCTGTGACTGAGGGACTGAATTTCTCATTTTTTTTAATTTTAATTAGTGTAAGTTTAAATTTATTTAAATAACCACATGTGGTTAATGGCTACTGCATTAAACAGTGCAGATCTAGGTAGCATTTTGCAAACAACTCACTGAACATTAATTGGCAACATCTTACCAATTCAATAAATGTGCTTCTCAAACACTAGTACCTATTTCCATAATAACACAAATAGGTTAGAAAGTGTCATGTAAAACTAGATCCCATTCACATTAGAACCAAAAATACATACATTGGAATGAATTTTTAAAGACTGTACATGACCTAAATAAAGAAACCTAGAATATCTCACTAAGGTTTTTTTTGGCCCAAGTGCTCAACCCAGGGAAGTAGAAAAAAGAACAAAATAAAGAAAAAGTACTAATAATTAGGAAAATGAGAGAGGTCTCATCTAAAGCAGGCCAGCTCTGCTTTAAGTAAGAAAGCTGGGAAGACCCTTCTGGGGAGGTGATGATGATTTTTTCAGCCAACATCTGCAATATGAAAATGAATGAATCGGGCGGCACCTGTGGCTCAGTGGGTAGGGTGCTGGCCCCATATACAGAGAGTGGTGGATTCAAACCCAGCCCCAGCCAAACTGCAGCAATAAAATAGCCAGGCATTGTGGTGGGCACCTGTAGTCCCAGCTACTCAGGAGGCTGAGGCAAGAGAATCTCCTAAGCCTAGGAGTTGGAGGTTGCTGTGAGCTGTGACGCCACGGCACTCTACCGAAGGCAGTAAAGTGAGACTCTGTCTCTACGAAAAAAAAAAAAAAGAAAGAAAATGAATGAATTATGTACAGATAAAGGGAAGTGATTTGAGACCAGGGTTTATCAACCATTGATTGACATTTTAGGCCAGATAATTCTTTACCATGGGGACTGTCCTATGCATTGTAGGATGTTAGCAGTATCCATGGCCTCTACTCATTAAATGCCAATACCACACCCAAGTCATCCTAGTTGTGACAACCAAAAATGTCTCCGGACATGGCTAAATGTCCCCAAAGAGGGAAAGGAAGAAGAGAGGAGGGGGGGAGAATAGCCCCAGCAGGGAACACTGTTGCAAACAAACAAGGAGTATGTTCAAGGGTCCTGAGGTGGGAAAAGGCCAAGATATCCAGGGACCAAAAGAAAGACTTGTCAAGGCTGACACTGGTGAGGAAGATGGAGGCAAGGCAGCGCCTGGGGGCCAGGCATCCAGTACCAGTGGGAATCTGAGTTTCATTCTAAGAGAGACAGAAAAACATTAAACCACTGAAGGGCTTCAAGAAGGGCAGGTCATGATGTGTTTGATTCAGAGGACAGCAGCAAGGACAAGGTGGAAGCAGAGGATTATTCAGGAGTTCAAAAAACAGTAGAGGATAGTGTTGAAGAACTGAGTCCCTTAGGAATTGATGAACTTCTTTGTGCCTCAGCTTCCTCACCTGTAAAATGGGGATAATAGTAGTACACCTCCCCAGAGGGTGGGTGTAAGGATGAAAAGGAATTGGTGTTTGCAGTACCCCTAGACAAGGCCTGGCACCTAGCATGTGCTTTGGAGGCAATTTGCTCTTATTTGCAGTTTGGCCAGGGCTGGGTTTGAACCTGCCGACCTCGGTATATGGGGCCAGTGTCTTACCCACTGAGCCACAGGTGCCACCTGGCAATTTGCTCTTATCATGACTGTGCTAGCCCAGATGGAAAATGATGATGTTGGCTCTGAGTGGGGGCCGGTGGAATTACTCCTGTGCAGGGCTGCAGCTAGAGGGGGCCATGAGGCCAAAAGGTTTACTGATGATGCAAGAGCAGAGAGAAGTGGGCAAAAAAGAGAATTAATGAGAGGTGGCGCACCAGGAACCTGATGGGCTAGGCAAGTGGGTGCTGAGGAAATTGAAGCCATCAAGGATAACTTCAGGCATTAGGGATTAAGCAACAGTGTGGATGGGGTCCATTTATGTGAGGGGAAAGACCAAAGATCAATTTAGGACATATTAGATTTAAGATGCCCATGTGGGTATATTAAGTAATGATCAATGGGTCAGAGCTCAGGGAAGAGTTGTGGACTGATTATAGAAACCTGTTCTTCATCTTTTGCAAAGAAAACATTTAACGATTTAGCTTGAATTCATTATTTGGTCATAATATTTAAAGGCACTCAAATTCTAAGGAATTTATCCTACAGATAGATTAAAAACAAAAAAAAAATCACACTTATATAAGTCATTTGTTGAAGCGTTGTTTGTAATAGTACAGTTTATAAATCACCTAACTAATCCTTGAGAGAGGACTGCCTAAATATATTGTTATATGACCATAAAATAGAATATTACTTTTTCTTAAATTCATTTTTTATTTGTATATATTCGTGGGATACAAGAGCACTGTGGTAAAGTCAGGGTCTTCATCACATCCATCGATGGAGCAACACACGTGGTACTCACCAAGCTACCTCTCATCAACCGCCCCCTTCTCATCTCTCCACTCTTCCAAGTCTCCTGTCCATCGTTCCACACTCTGGTACCATGTGTACATGTTATTTAGTTCCCACTTACGAGTGAGAATGTGCAGTATTTGTTTTTCTGTGTCTGAGCTGTTTCACTTCAGATAATGGCCTCCAATTGCATCCATGTTGCTGCAACGGACTTGATTTCATTCTTTTTCATAGCTGCATAATATTTCATTGTATACGTATACAACATTTTCTTTACCCAATCTTCTGCTGATGAATGCTTAGGCTGATTCTATATCTTTGCTATTGTAAATAGTCCTGTGATAAATATACAAGCGCTGGTATCTTTTTTATATATTTATTTCTTTTCTTTTGGGTAGACTCCCAGAAGAGTGGTTGTTAGATCATATGTTAGTTTTATTTTTAGTTCTTTGAGAAATCCCCATACTTTTTTCCACATAGGTAAAATTGAACACTGTACAATTGATTTTTTTTAAAAGTCAGCTTAACATATTCTGATACAGAATGATCCACAAGAGATACTGTTCAGTGGGGGGAAAAAAAAAACAAACAAGGTACACACAAAATATGTATAATAGACTCCCCATTGTGTGCTCCCCATACTCACTGAAAAAGAAATAGATTTGCTAAGATTGTTACAGGCACAGAATATTTCTGGAAGGTTACACAATTGCTAACAACTGTAGCAATGGCTAAATGACAGGAATTGATGAAAGATTTACTTTCTACTCCATGTTTTTTTCTACCATTGCATATGAAACCCCAAGCATGTATTTGTTACCATTTTAAGTTATATTTTTGCTTATTTGTTGACAGGGTCTTACTCTGTCACCCAAACTGGATGGCAGCAGCACAATCATAGCTCACTGCAACCTTGAATTACTGGGTTCAAGGATCCTCCTGTCTTGGTCTCCCAAGTAGCTGGGAGTACAGGCACTCACCACCACACTCAGTCAGTTTTTTTTAATGTTTTATAGAGACAGAGTCTCGATATGTTGCCCGGGCTGGTCTTGAACTCCTGGCCTCAAGTGATCCTCCTGCTTCAGCCTCCCAAAGTGCTGGGATTACAGGCATGTGCCACCACATCCAGCCATAAATTTTTTAAAAATGAACATGGTCTGGTGGGGAAAATCACTCTGGTAGTAAGGTGGAGGAAGAGACTCGAGACAGGATACCAGTTAGCAGGCTACTGCAGAGGTCCAAGCAAGAGATGAAATAAGGACTAGGGCTAAGGCTGCACCAGTGAGGATGGAGAGGAAGAGCTGGCCACAAGGAGCATTTTGCAGAGAGTCCAAACTTGCATGAATGACTGGATATGGGGTGTAAAGATGAGAGAGCACGTCCAGGACTGGCTGAGTCTCAGGTCTGCCTCTTCCTCCAACACCTCCTGGAAGGCTTGAAGGCTAGAGATCTGCCTGGGCAAGCTGAAGAGAGGGGTATCCAGGACTGAGGGTGTCTCTGGGTGAGCAGAGAGCTCCAACTACCCACCATGCATGCACACGCCCACACACGCTCACCATCACGTGGACTTCTGGGCCTCTGCCCATGCTTCCATCCAGAGAAGCTGAAACTTACATGCTTTCCTACCCTGTGCACACTGGGAAAAATGAACACCCACCACATTCTTCTTCCTTCCTGCCTGCCAAGGAGCAGCAGAAATGTCTGCAACATAAAGAAAATATTTCTGACTCTTTCTTCTTCCCCGTGTGAGAGCTGAATTTCCCCTCACTTTGGAACAGCTTGACCCAGGACAACTGTAGCATGCTTCATTTGCAAGCGGATGAAGGGTGTTAGGTAATCGTCAGCCTTTTCATAAGGCGTCAGGGATCCCAGCAGCTTGTAAATCAGGAGGCAGCAGCTTGCCCACAAAGCAGTCTTGCCGAGATGAGTCCTGACTGTGGAAAGTTGAGGTGGAAGTGGCCTCAGACGACTGTGGGATCTCTGCCTGCATTTTTATTCCCCAAATCCAATTTTTATAAAGGAAAGAAAAGAGTTAATCCTGCTCATATTGCACAAAGATGAATTTTAGGAGTCTTGTTTATTCCCAGGCACAACTATCCTTGCCCAAAAATGCTAATTCATTTTAATCAGCACCCAAGGGACTATTCTCACTGTTCAGACAGCTCTTCTTGACACACCCCTGGCTTGTTGCAGATTGAGAAGAGCTGAGCTCAGCCAATCCAAAGCCCGGAGGTTGAGGCTGACACTCCAAGCAGCCCCACAGCCGCTGCCCTGGAGCATCCTTCCAGGCCTGCAGCCCAGCACACAGGCGCATGGAGAATCACACCAGAAGGAAGGGCCTGGCCTCCACAGAAGGCTCTGACTGGCTGTCTCTCAGACACCCTGTGCTGTGGCAGCCTGCAGCCACCTCCCCACCGGAGCCACCCTTGAGAGAAGAAGGAAACCTCTGGGCTTCCAGCAACTGCCCTTCATATACAAGGGTCTTCTTTTGCTTTATAGCCTCAATCTTGCCTTCCCATTCCTCAACCAAAGGTCATGTCTGTTATTTTCTGTGTTTTGATGCTTTGACATCTGGGACTGCCCCACCCAGGGTTAGCCAGTCCCTAGAGATAAGAGATACCTCCCCATCCACCCAAACCAGAGTCTGTACCCTCAACCTTGTTTCCTAGGTCCCATGCTCTGGGCCAGTAGTCTTGGATCCTGATCAGCAAGGCCAGGTAGCACACAGCCAGGGACAGCCCCCAGGCCCAGAGCCCCCTGAATTACTCAAATGAGCCAGATCTAAACCCGCTTCCCCTGCCTTGCCATTCAAAGGCTCTTGCCCAGAAAGCACCTCCCCCATGTCTCCTGACCCACCTGGAGCTTCCGTGGCATGGCTCTACTCTGTGGCATGCCCCTCCTCTTGGGATCTATGAGTGTAACAATTTTCTTTCAATGGTGGCCATCTCTTGACCTATTGGCCTTGCCATACCCAATAATAAAACTTGCATTTTGAAATAATGACCTCAGGCTTCAGTTCCTACTATTTTCAGAAACTGTCCTCACCAGGAGACATTTTTTTTTTTTTTTGAGACAGAGTCTCACTATGTTGCCCTCGGTGGAGTGCCATGACATCACAGCTCACAGCAACCTCAAAGTCTTGGGCTTAAGTGATTCTCTTGCCTCAGCCTCCCAAATAGCTGGGACTATAGGCACCTGCCACAAGGCCTGGCTATTTTTTTGTTGCAGTTGTTTAGCCGGCCCAGGCCAACCCGCCACCCTGGTGTATGTGGCTGGCGCCATAACCACTGTGCTATGGGCACCGAGCCAAGAGACATTTCTTGTTTCCAAATCTAATGGATACACTTTATTATTATTTTTTTTTTTTGAGACACAGTTTCACTCTGTCACCCTCAGCAGAGTACAGTGGCGTCATACTTCACAGCAACCTCAAAGTCCTGGATTCAAGAGATTCTCTTGCCTCAGCCTCCCCAGTAACTGGGACTGTAGGTGTCTACCACAATGCCCAGCTATTTTTAGAGATGAGGTCTCACTCTTGCTCAGGCTGGTCTCAAACTCCTGAGCTCAGATGATCCACCTGCCTCCACCTCTCAGAGTGCTAGGATACAGGCGTAAACCACCAGTTTCTGAAGATAGTAGGAACTGAAGCCTGAGGTCATTATTTCAAAATGCAAGTTTTATTGTTTATTAAGTTTATAAGTTTCACCTTCTCTGGATGGAAGCATGGGCAGAGGCCCAAAGCCACCACCGCCTGGCTTTGGATACACTTTAGTCCAGAGGCATCCAACCTTTTTTCTTCTCTGCTGCATATTGGAAGAGTAAGAGTTTGGCCATACAATAAATAAGCAAACACTAACGAAAGCTGATTAGCAAAAAAAGAAAAAAGAAAAAAGGTCCCTGCATACTTCTCATGATAACCAACCACAGATAAGCAAAAAAAAGTCCTCACAAAATCAAAATGCGGCCCGTGGGCCATAGGTTGGACACCCCTACTTTAGTCCTTACTTCACATCACTGACCACTCCCTCGCTGAAACTTGCCTGTTCTGTGGTTTTGCTCTTTTCTGGTTCTCCCCCGCTCTGGCCACTCCTCAGACGCCTGTGCTGCAGCTGTCCCCTTAAATACCAGTGTTTTTAGGGCCCAGTCCTGAGTTCTGTTTTCTTCCACCTTCTGAAACTGTCCTCAGCAGGACAGTTGGTTTTCTTCCAGGTCTGCACATGCTCCCAGGGTCCTCATTATCACCTATTTGCCAGCAGCCACCAATAACCTGTCCTCTGCACTGACCTCACTCCCCAGTTCCAGCAGGACCTCTCCCCGTGCATGTCCCACTGGCACTTCAAGTTCAACATGGCCAATGCTAAACTCAGGATCTTTGGCTCCGAAGCTGCCTCTTCTCTGCTTACCCTTCAGAGCACCCACACAAGAAACCTGGGAGTCCTGTGACTTGTTGCAAACACATCCAGGAAGGGCCTAGGTACTGGACAGTCTCAGGCTTGAGTCTCTCCAATCTGCCCCATCTTCCCTGCCTCCACTGCTCCTGCCCCCATCACAGACCCTCGTCCCCTTCAACAGAACTCCGGCCTTGTGCTCCCAGATTGCTTTGCATCCACCCCATGCCTCCCTCCAGTCCCACCCCATTGCCGCAGTTCCCATTAATCCATCCAAAATCCAGTTTTCAGCACACTCCTCTCCTGTACTAGAGCCTTCCTCGGCTCCCCACTCCTTACTGGATTTTAAAACCTGTGCTCTGATAAATCTAATCTTTTGTAATCTTGTTCCTTCTCCTTCCCCAAGTGTATCTCAGACCCCGTATCCCCTACCCTGAATTCCACACTCCAGACACACAGAACCTGGGAGCATATTGCCCCAGACGCACTTCACACCTTCCCCCACCTTACTTGTGAGGCTCCCTGTCAGGAATGCCTTTCTTCCCCTTTTCAGAATATGACTATTTTCTGAAACCCTCCTTTGAATCCCTTCCTTTTGGCCCCATAGGCAGCACCTACAATATTTGATTGTTCTTATTTCTTTTTATGTTTATTCAAATATTGAGAATCTACTTTGTGCCGGGCCCCAGAGGCCCCAGGGATAGAGCAGGGAACAGGACAGAGACCCTGCCTGACTCCAGGGAAGGCTCTCGGCTCTCTGCCCCCAAGGCTTTCTCCCTCCCTTCCTCTGCTCTAAACATTGTACAAGGACACAGAGGAGGAGTCCATGTGGCCCTCTTGTCACCCCCACACTGCCCTCAGAGGACCCTTTCTAAAGAATTCACCCCTCTGGCCATCTCACTCCCTTCCCCTAAACCTTTCATGACTCCCCACCACCCAAGTTCACAGGTGAGGCCTGGCTTCTTCCACCGGCTCTTCCCCACGTCTCCCTGTCCCCTCTCCACACGCACTGCCACAGGCAAGCCACACGGCCTGTGTTTTTCGGCCTCTGCTTTGTTGTGCTTTGTCTCTACACCTTGGCTCATGCTGTCTCCTCTGCCTTAAATCCTCTTCCCTCTCCTCACCTGGTTTATTAGTTACTATGCTAACCAGTAACTGCTGCCCCAACAACTCTGTGGGGCAGCAGTTTGGCAGGGACAAGCTCCCCATGAGGCTGGCTGGGCTCACTCCTGCACATGTGATCAGCTGACAGGTGGGATGGACCTTGGGTGATTCCTGAGGGCCTCCCTCGGTGACAGGCAGTTGGGTGGGGCTGTCAGTCATAGCACTTCAGTTCAGGTTTGTCTGTGTGGCCAGCTCGGGCTTCCTCACATGGCAGCTGGTTTCTAAGGGGCAGGTCCTTCTGGGCAAGCACTTAAGAGATCTCTGCTTGCACTACTTTGCTCAAATCCTATAGGCCAAAACATGTCCTATGGCCAAGCGTGAGTCACGGGAGACATTAAGGTGGTGATCTGCCACAGTCTGCCCTTGGTCCTGAAGAGTAAGAAAACAGCACATTCTTCCCATACGTGAAATATACCCACCTTTGCCAAAGTGCCCAAAGTGTCATCCAATCTCCGCTTTGGGCTCAGACCCCATGATCTCAACTATGCAGATCTGGATGTGCCTGGGTTTCCTTGGGTACAATTCCTCAGGTGTGGCCTCTCTTTTTTTTTAA
Source organism: Perodicticus potto (assembly GCA_963574655.1). NCBI lineage: Eukaryota > Metazoa > Chordata > Mammalia > Primates > Lorisidae > Perodicticus > Perodicticus potto. Next base: position 1,929 of record CAUYRH010082585.1, on the reverse strand, counting down.
ATCATAGCTGTGTACATTAATGTAATCATGGGGTACAATGTGCTGGTTTCACATACAATCTGAAATATTTTCATCAAACTGGTTAACATAGCCTTCATGGCATTTTCTTAGTTACTGTGTTAAGACATTTATAGTCTACCTTTAGTAAATTTCACATGTACCCTTGTAAGATGCACTGTAGGTGTGGTCCCACCAATTACCCTCCCTCACCCACCCTTCCCGCTCCCCTCCCCTCCCTCTCCCTGTGGCCTCTTGATTCTGAGACCTGTGAGCTAAAGAGATAAGGTATCTGTCTCCACAAACCCAGTGTACACGGGGAAGCAGGGACAGGATAAGCTCAGCAGATGCTCCCACTACAAAGGGGAGAAAGAAGAAGCAAGTAGAAATCCCTGGATCACAGGAATCCTGAGACCCAGCCAGGCACATGGTATCAGAACCCTGACTCTAGAGGCAGGAACATTACTTGAACAGGGCCCAGTTCTCCTTGGCTCTTGGTTACACCCTCTGGGCTCTCGGTTCTGGCCTCCAAGAGGTCTTTCTTTCCCTGAGAAAAGCCTCTGTGTATACGGGCCATCTTCCTGACCACAAAAAGTTGGGGACCCAGAGGCTTCTTTTCATTATGAACTATTTCAGTTCCTTTTAGTCCAAACTGGCAGAGCCATTGCCAAAACAATACTCCTTAAAGCTTCATGGGTTTTCTGTAAGTATCATCGGGGTCTGCTTCATGCACCCAAAGCCACATGCATAATTAATTTTAAGAAGACTCTATTCTAGGCTCAGCACCCGTGGCTCAATGGGCTAAGGCGCCAGCCACGTGCACCTGAGCTGGTGGGTTCAAATCCAGCCCGGGCCCGCCAAACAACAATGATGGCTGCAACTCAAAAAATGGCCAGGCGTTGTGGCGGGCGCCTGTAGTCCCAGCTACTTGGGAGGCTGAGGCAAGAAAATCACTTAAGACCAAGAGTTTGAGGTTGCTGTGAGCTGTGACGCCACAGCACTCTACCCAGGGCAACAGCTTAAGACTCTGTCTCAAAAAAAAAAAAAAAACAACTTTGTATTCCCAGGTCCTATCCCTGTGCCCAAAATACTATCAGTGCTAACAATTTCTTTTAATTATTTGGTTAATTAAACATCCATGAATAAGGTTGTTAAAATAAATAACTGTTGAAGATTAAATTATATTTTGATTGGTACTTTCTTCTCTCAACCTTTGCTCCATATTCTAAGAGAAAATCTCGAGTTTTTATTTCTCATCTTCTCCAAACAAACATGCAATTCTTCAGAGAGATGACCTCACTTAGGAAGTTGACCTCAAATAGAGTTTAGGAGATGCAATTAGGAGATGAATTTCATAGACTTGGTCATACTTTCAAAAAGGTTGAGAATTAACACAAAGTTGCCGATCCTTTTTTTTTTTTTTTGGCCAGGAAGGACATTAGATAGTTTTGAGTATAGAGCCCATGTGTCTATACATATATACACATACCATCCACTGTCATCCCTTCAAAAAAGTAGAAAGGTACAAGATTAAAATGAAAGCATAGGAAAAGCAGGTATGTGGTCTCAATTAGCCAAAAGCTGGGGCTGATTATTATGTGCTGCTTTGATATCTGATAAAAATGGGAGGACTTCAAATGGTCTAACTACCAGTTCCCTCCCCACTCTGCTAATAAGTTCCCACCAGTCACACAACCCTCTTTAGCACAGGACCAGGCAGTTTCAGCTTATCTAAAACTGTTCAAACAGCCAATCACACCCTCTTTAGGAAACAGGTGACTTCCCATCATGTTTTTTTTTTTTTTTTTTTGTGAGACAGAGCCTCAAGCTGTCACCCTGGATAGAGTGCTATGGCATCACAGCTCACAGCAACCTCCAGCTCCTGGGTTCAAGCGAGTCTCCTGCCTCTGCCTCCCAAGTAGCTGGGACTAC
>CAUYRH010082581.1:0-19791 GCA_963574655.1 Perodicticus potto | reverse complement strand
CCTTGACTGAATTATTGTACACAGCTATGACTCAATAAAAAAAATAAAATAAAATAAAATAAAAGAAAGAAAAGCCAACACAAGGATTCAAATGACAAGTCCTGCCACAAGGTATGCTCAATAGCCCCACCTTGTGTCAATTGTTTGTAGATCAACCTCTAGAGAAAATTAAAAAGGCTTTTCCAAAGAGCATTTATTTCCATTATATGGATAATATATTATTAGCTCCTCCTTGTTCTACTAATTTACAAAAATATACCAATTTGCTTATATTAAATTTTAAGACTATGGCCTTATTTTAGCAGAAGATAAAGATGAAACCAAAGAGCCTTGAGAATATTTAGGATATTGTATAACAGCTTAAAATATAATTCTACAAAAAATTCAAATTAGAAAAGACTCTCTTCATACTCTAAATGATTTTCAAAAATTTTTAGGTGATATTAATTAGATAAGACCAACGTTAAGAATCCCTACTTATGACCTTAGAAATTTGTTTACTATATTAGAAGGAGATTCTAATTTAAACAGTCCCAAGCAACTTTACTCTGAAAGCTGAAAAGGAGTTACAATAGGTTAAAAAATATTCAAGATCCTCAATCAAGGGCGGCGCCTGTGGCTCAGTGAGTAGGGCGCCGGCCCCATATGCCAGAGGTGGCAGGTTCAAACCCAGCCCCGGTCAGAAAAAAAAAAAAAAAAGATCCTCAATTAAATCAAATTTCCAAGTTTAATAATTTCTATATTTATGTATTTACATCAATGCATTCTCCTACAGGATTAATTGTACAAGATACAGCATTTATAGAATGGTATTTTTTACCTAATGAAGCTTCTAAAAAGATAAAAGACTTATGTTCATAAAATAGCTTTTATAATTTTAAAAGGAAGACAACGTTTAAGACAATTAGTAGGAAGAGATCCTGAAAAAATTGTTGTTCATTTGACTAATGTCCAGATTTCTAATTTGTTAATATTCAACACAGAATGGCAAATTGCCTTGTCTGATTATATCAGTATAATAGGTAATCATTTTCCCAAAGATAAAAAATACTAATTGGATCTTACCTAAAAAAGTAAAATTAGAACCAATTACAGATGCAGAAACTTTTTACACTGATGCTAATAAATTAGGAATATCTAGTTACATAGACCTCAGTATTGTCATCTGAGAAAGCAGATGCTGTAGTATCTCATTTATTAGAAGCTTTCTCAGTAATGGGTAAACCTCAAACTATAAAAACAGACAATGGTTCTACTTAAATTTCTAATAAATGTCAAGCCTTTTTTAAGTTACATAATATTAAACATATAACCGGAATTCCAGGAAATAGCACAGAACAAGCCATAATTGAAAGACAAGATAAAACATTAAAAGAGATGCTCCTAAAACAGAAAAAAAGGGAGTGTATAGTATAATATAACCAGAGATAGAATACCTTCAGCTCTTTTCACTTTAAATTTTTTGAACATGAATGAAAAAGATAAAACTTTGGCATATAAACACTGGGTTACTGTTACTTCTCTTCCATTAAATCAACCAGAGTACTATAAAAACACATTAACAAATGCTTGGGTAGTGGATGAAGTTTTATACTGGGGAAGAAGATATACTTATGTCTTAACAGGTTCATCAAACTTTTAAATCCTTGACAAGACTTGGCAACTGAGGGATGGCACAGGAAAGACCATACCCCCAAGCTCAGAATAAACAACCTCTGACCACATCCACTTTGTTCTTACTTATGATCTCACTTCTCACTACCCAGGTAAGTACTCAATCATGTAAATATTAGACATATATCCCTTATCCTTCTCTACTAAGCAAAGTCAGTTGGTTTGAACCTAGTGTACCAATTTATGTTAATAAATCCAATTGACTTCCTGGGCCTTATGACACTTGTAGTCCTTTAAGACCTAATGAGGAAAGGATGACATTTTTAAATTACAGTACTAGTGTCAGTAGACCACCCATTTGTTTTAGTAATTAGTCACATTATTTAACTTTTCAGTAACATGTTTGGACAACTATAGACCGTCATTCCAGTGAATCTCCACAGAGAAAGATATATCTTTTAGTAGCCCTTTCTATTAAAGAAACAAAACTTAATGATACTCTGGTTCCTTCTGAGTTACCTCTTTGTCAGATGCACAACTTTTCACAAGTAAGTGAATAAGTATATTGGACAAAATGTAGAGGTAAAAGTGCATTCTTAATTGTTAATACTTCCTATGGGAGCATCATAGATTAAAGCCCTAAGGGTTTCACACACTCTCAGAATTTTTTTTAAAAAAACTTTTAAAATAAAAAAACAAATCATATATCTATCTCCACTGCAATATATAGTCAAATTATGTGGAGAGATGAAGGATTTTCTCCTCCTTCTCCCGGTCCATCAAAATTGCTTAAACAAAATCATTAATTAAAAATTGGAACTACATTTCACCCTTTTCAAGTTTGAATAGAAAAATTATATAACAATCAACAAGACAAAAAATATATCTTATCTTTTACTAAAAACATAACTCGTAATATTCAAGCCTGTTTACAACTACCTTTCATGTGGTTGAAGTGCAATGTTGTTTGGAACAAAGTAACAGGTGAATTGTTTTGTTCAACTTCTCAAATGTTTACTTGTATTAACAATTCTGTGAGTTTTAACCCTTCCAAGGAACAACTGTATCTGTTAAGAGCACACACAAGGGTGTGGCTTCCGGTTGACCTCAACAGGCCCTGGCAAGAATAATCAGCCCTGTCTATGTTGCATGTGTTAGCAGACTGCATTTTGAAGAGAAGCAAGCATTTCGTCAGATTGCTGATAGATGCTGGTCTAAGAATCACTGCTGTGACAGCCACCACCACCACTGCAGGTGTCACTCTGACCCAGAACTTTATTGCTGATTGGCGTAAGAACTCTGAACAATTATGTACTTCCCCTCCCCAAAAATTGATGCTGAATTGTATAATTAGATCTCAGATTTAGAACAGGCTGTTGTTAAGTTAGGAAACAAACTGATTAGTTTGAAAAAACAAGTTAGACTTAAATGTGATTGGAATATGAATACATTTTGTATTACCCCTGTTATGTATAATGAAACTAAATTCCCTTGGTATAAAGTTACAAAACATTTGTTAAATCATGAAAACTTAACTGCTAATATTGTAAAATTACAAAATGAGGTATATTCAACTTTTCAATGGAAGTTAGGAAAAATAGATGGTGATTTTATATTGCAAGGAATCGCAGATAAAATTAAACAACTAAATCCTATATCTAAAATTAATGGACTTACTGGAAGTTAAGTTGGATCATTTGCTTTGTTGTTGATTTTGTGTTTGATTTTACATATTATTTGCAAGAAGATGAATCAAACGAAGAAAGATAATGAAAGACATATAGCCATTTTTGCCCTAATAATGACAGATATGAATTCCAAACGTCAGGAAAAAAAAGGGGGGGAAATATAGGTGAAAAGCCTATATGCCTCTGTGCCCATCTTTCTGAGAGTGTGTAGGGACAAATTTCTTCCTTAGCATAGTCAGGCTGAAACCAGGGCTGAACTCCGAATAGGCCGTTAAGCCTGGGTGCTTTGGGGGTAAAAGCCCAGTACTCAGGAGCTGGCTGTGGGGGCTGAGGCATGCAGACACACTTTTGGCAAGTCTTAGGAATCTCCAGACTGTTCTTTTGTAACATAAGGTCTCTAATTCCGGATCAAGGGCCTCCAGAGAACTGGGGAACAAGCAGCCTATTCCCCTGCAGGTGTCCTGTGACTTATCTGTTTCTAGGCAACTGGCTGACAGTATGTTATTCATGACTACTATATATGGTATTATAAGGCTGTAGAAGAATGTGTAGCAGTTTATCAAGTAGCCTTGAAGGCACCAAGAAAAAGTTAATTTAGTTTTACTTTGTAACCTTAAGGTCATTGTATAATTATAGAATAATAGTGTGTACATGCTGAACATGCTAAACTTGCTATAAAAACAGGCCAGAAATAAAGGAGTTTGCTACTTACCATCAGAGCTTGTAGAATTCTCTGTCTCATACAATTTCAATATGCAAGTCTAACCTCTGCTTCATTGGCCACTCGAGCAGACCTCTCCCAACACTTTGCCCATTTTAAAATCATGTTATTTGATTTTTCCTATTGAGTTGTACGAGTTCCTTACAATTTTTAAATATTAACTCAAGTATCCTAATCCTAATAATTAGAATATATGTGCAAATATTTTCTCCCATTACATAGATTGCTTTTTTCACTTAGTTAACTCTATCCTTCGCTATGCAAAGATGTATAATTTGATGTAGTCCAGCCTTGCGTATTTTGGATTTTGTCTGTGCTAGCAGTGTCATATCCAATACATGTTACTAATATCAATGTTGCTAGCTTTTCTGCTATGTTTATTTCTAAGAATCTGACAGCTTGAGACCTCATGTTTAAGGCGTTAATCAGTTTTTAGTTGATTGTTGTGTATGCCGAAAGATAAGGGCCCACTTGTTCTTTAACATATGGGTTAAATGTTTGGTAAAATTCACCATCAAAGCCACAAGACCCTATAATCTTCTTTATTAGAAGACCTTATTATTATTGATTTGATCTCCCCACAAGTTGTAGACCCATTCATATATTCTGTTTCTTTGTGATTCAGTCTTGCTAGTTTGTATGTTTCTAGGAACCTATCCATTTATTCTAGTTTACTTAGTTTACTAATGTATAATTATGCATAGTCTCATCATCCTATCATTTTGGTAGCATCACTTGTAATATCTCCTCTTTTATTTATGCTTTTATGTGTCTTCCTTCTTTTTTTCTTCATCAGCCTATATATCAGTTTGTGAACTTTAGTATTTTTAAAAACTACTTCTTTAGTTTCATTGAATTTTTTTATCTGTTATCTTTTTCATTTATATCTGCTCTAATATCTTTTAATTTTTTTCTTTTTATTATGAATACATAATATTTGTACATATTTACGGAGTACGTGTGGTATTTTGATACAAGCACACAATGTGTAATGACCAAATTATGGGAATTGGGATATTCATCATCTTACACATTATCATTTATTTGTGTTAGAACACTCCACTTCCACTCAACTTACTTATACAATAAATTATTTTAACTATAATTACCACATTGTGCTAGAGAACACTAGATCTTATTATAGCTAAGTTTAGTTTTGTGCCCATTAGCTGTCCCCTTTTTATTTTTTTAAGTTTTGTGTTTCATTTTTGTATTTTTTTTTACATTAAAAATTTCAGACTGTTAGGGGGCACAGAAGTTTAGTTTAGTTTAGTTTCTGAGTCAAAGTTGTATATGTAAGCATCCCCTTCATCCAGATAGTGTGCACTGTACCTAATGGGTGTGAATTTACTCATTCTTTCCTCCCCCCAGCTGGATTTTCATTGAGATTTACTTCCATAGGTGCACTTATGTGATTGATGACTTTCAGTTTGGTATTGAGTACATGTGTTTGTTTCTCCATTCTTGAGATATTTCACTTAGAAGAATGATTATGTTTCTTCCAGGTTGTCCAAAAAGATACTAGATTTCCATCACTTTTATGACTGAGTAGTACTACATAGTATGCATATAACATATTGTATTAATCCATTCATGTATAGGTGGGCACCTGAGTTGATTCCACATATTTGGGATTGTGAATTGTGCTGATATAAACATTTGAGTGCAGGTATCCTTTATACAAAATGATCTTTTTTTCTGTTTTTCTTTGGGTGTATATCCAACAGTAAAACTGCTGAATCAAATAGCAGGTCGACTTTAAGTTCTTAAAAGTAGCTTCATTATTCCTTTCCAAAGAGGTTGTACTACTTTATAGTCCCACCAACACTGTATGAACTCCTTTCTCTCTGAATCCACTCCAACCTTCATTCTTTCGAAACTTTTTAATATGAGCCATTCTCATGGGAGTTAGGTGATATCTTCTTGCAATTTTAATTTGCACTTTACAGATTATTAGAGACATTGAGCATTATTTTTTCAAGAGTTTGTTGGCCATTAGTATATCTTCCTTTGACAAATTTCTGTTCAGGTTTTTTCAAACTTTTGTTTTTTATTAAGTCATTTGTACATAGATCATACATACTTTTATGCCATTATGGGATTTGATGTGTTGATTATTTGTACAAATTAGAGTGCTTACATGCTACTAATCAACATAGCTTTCACCTCTTTTGCCCAATTACAGCATTAAGACATTTGTGTTCTATACCTGATAGATCCAACATGTATTTGCATTATGCTCCATAGGTGTGGTCCCCCTATTAACCCTCCCTCTATCAACCCACTCCCTTCCCTTCCCCTCTCCCTCCCCTTTCCTCCTTCATCCTAGGCTATAGTTGTGTTTCATTTTTCATATGCAAGTGTGAGTGATTATAAATTGGTTTCACAGGAGTGCTGAGTACATTGGATATTTTTTTCATTCCTGAGATATTTTACTAAGAATATTTTCCAGCTCCATCCATATAAACATAAAAGAGGTAAAGTCTCCAGTTTTTTAATGCTGCATAGTATTCCATGGTATAAATATTTTGCACACTTTTTAATGATATTCTTTGTTTCTTGCTGACTTTCTTGAGTTCTTTCTAGATTCTGGTTATTAGCCCTTTATCAGATGTATAGCAAGCAAATATTTTTTGTATTCTGTGGATTGTGTGTTTGCCCATTTGATTGTGTCTTTGTTTGTACAGAAGCGTTTTTTTTCCTTATTTAAAATCTATTTATTTATTTGTTTTTATTGCTAGGGAATCATTCAGGGTACAAAGAACCAAGTTACATTGATTGTATTAATCTTAACACTTTAATACACTTGAACAGTCTCTACTTTTTCATTGGGGTTTTTACATTTATTCTTTTTATTATCTTTTTATTAAATTACAGCTGTGCACATTAATGCAATCATGTGGTACAATGTGCTGGTTTTATATACAATTTGAAATACTTTCATCAAACTGGTTAACACAGCCTTCACCACATTTTCTTATTTTCTGTGTTATGACATTTATATTTTACACTTTAGTAGACTTAACATGTACCCCTGTAAAATGCACCATAGATTTGGTTCCACCAATTACCCTCCCTACACCCATCCTCCCAACCCCCTCCTATTTCCCCTTCATCTTGGGCTGTAGTTGGGTTAAAGATTTCATTTGGAAGTATGGGTGTTTATATATATTGGTTTCATAGTAGGGCTGAATACATTGGATACTTTGTCTTCCATTCTTGAGATACTTTGCTAAGAAGGATATGGTCCAGCTCCAACCATGTAAACATAAAAGAGGTATAGTCTCCATCTTTCTTTAAGGCTACATAAAATTCCATGGTGTACATATACCACAATTTATTAATCCATTCATGAGTTGATGGGCACTTGGGCTTTTTCCATTACTTAGTAATTATGAATTGGGCTCCAATAAACATTCTGGTGCAAATACCTTTGTTATAAAGTAATTTTTGGTTTTCTGGATACGTGCCTAGTAGAGGAATTGCAGGATAAAATGGCAGGTCTATTTTTAGATCCCTAAGTAATCTCCAAGCATCTTTCCAAAAGGAACGTATTAGTTTGCATCCCCACCAGCAGTGCAGAACTGTTCTTTCTCTTTCTCCACATCCACTCCAAGATCTTTTTGGGGGGTATTTTGTGTTATGGGCTATTCTTACTGGAGTTAGATAATATCTTAAAGTGGTTTTGATTTGCATTTCTCTTATGATTAAGAATGATGAGCATTCTTATATGTGCCTGTAGGCCATGCACCTGTCTTCTTCAGAGAAGTTTCTATTCAAGTCCTTTGCCCACACTGAGATGGGATCACTAGTTCTTTTCTTGCTAATATGTTTCAGTTTTCTGTGGATTCTGGTTATTAAACCTTTGTTGAAGACATAATCTACAAATATCTTCTCCCATTCTGAGGGCTGTCTGCTTGCTTTACATACTGTGTTCTTGGCTGTGCAGAAGCTTTTTAGTTTGGTCAGATCCCAGTAATGTATTTTTGGTGTTGCTTTAATTGCCCAGGGGAGGGAGGTTCTCCTCATAAAATATTCTCCCAGGCCAATTTTCTCAAGTGTTTTCCCTGCACTTTCTTCTAGTATTTTTATCGTTTCATGTCCTCAGTTTAAATCTTTTATCCAGTGAGAATCTATCTTTGTTAATGATGAAAGGTGTGGGTCCAGTTTCAGTCTTCTACAGGTCACCAGCCAGTTCACTCAGCACTATTTGTTAAATAGGGAGTCTTTTCCTCACTGAATGTTTTTGACTGGTTTATCAAAGATCAAATGATGATAAGTAGCTGGGTTCATCTCTTGGTTCTCTATTATGTTCCATACATCTACCTCTCTGTTTTTGTGCCAGTAACATGCTATCTTGATCACTATCAATTTATAGTATAGTGTGAGGTCTGGTATTGTGATTCCTCCTGATTTTTTTTTATTTCTGAGTAATGTCATTGCTAATCAAAGGTTTTTTCTGATTCCATATAAAACGAAGTATTATTTTTTGAGGTCTTTAAAGTATGACAGCGGTGCTTTAATAGGGATAGCATTAAAATTGTATATTGCTTTGGGTACTATGGACATTTTATCAATGTTGATTCTTCCCAGCCATGAGCATGGTATATTTTTCCATTTTTTAACATCTTCAGCTATTTCTTCTCTCAGAGTTTCACAGTTCTCTTTATAAAGATCTTTCATGTCCTTTGTTAGGTAAACTCACAAATATTTCATCTTCTTTGACACTACTCTAAAAGGAATAGAGTCCTTGACTGTTTTTTCAGCTTGACTGTTGTTAGTATATATAAAGGCTATAGATTTGTGAGTATTGATTTTTAACGTGAGACGCTCCTGTATTCCTTGATCATTTCTAAGAGTATTTTAGTAGAATCCCTGTGTTTTCCAGATATACAATCATATCATCTTCAAAGAGTGAAAGTTTGATCTCCTCTGTTCCTATTTGGATACCCTTGATCACCTTTTCTTGCCAGACTGTGATGGCTAAGACTTCCTTTACAATACTAAAAAGCAGTGGAGACAATCCACAACCTTGCAGGGTTCTTGATCTGAGTGTAAATGATTTCAATTTAATTCCATTCAATATGATGTTTGTTGTGGATTTGCTGTAGATGGCCTTTATCATTTTAAGAAATGTCCCTTCTATACCTATTTTCTTAAGTGTTCTGATCATAAAAGGATGCTGATATTATCAAAACCTTTCTCTGCATTGATTAAGAGAATCATATGGTTTTTGTTTTTTAGTTTGTTTCTGTGATGTATTATATTTATAGATTTGCATATCTCAAACCATCCTTGGGACCCTGGGATGAAACCCATCTGGTCATGGCGTATAATTTGTTTGATGTGTTGCTGGATTCTGTTTGCTAGGATCTTATTGAATATTTTTGCATCCTTATTCACTAGAGATATTGGTGTATAATTTTCTTTTCTTCTTGGGTCTTTTCCTGATTTGTGCATCAGGGTGATATTTGCTTCATAGAATGTGTTGGGAAGTATTCGTTCTTTTTATGTGTTTTGAAAAAGCTTAATTAATATAGGTACTAGTTCTTCTTTAAAAGTTTGGTAGAATTCTGATGTCATCTGGCTTTTCTTTTTGGGGAGATTTCATATAGTTGATGCTATTTCAGAACTTGATATAGGCTTATTCAACATTTTCACTTCTTTCTTGCTACGTCTAGGAAGGTGGCATGTTTCCAAGTATTGGTCTATTTTCTTCAGATTTTCACACTTTTGAGAAAAGAGCTTTTTGTAATACTCATTAAGGATTTTTTGAATTTCTGAGGAGTCTGTCGTTATTTGGCCTTTATCATTTCTGATTGATGAAATTAGGGATTTTACTCTTTTATATCTAGTTAGGTTGGCCAAAGGTTTATCTATTTTATTGACCTTTTGAAAAAACCAACTTTTTGATTGACTGATCTGTTGTATAATCCTTTTGTTTTCAATTTCATTTAACTCTGCTCTAATTTTAGTTATTTATTTTCTTCTGCTGGGTTTGCAGTTGGATTGTTCTTCCTTTTCTAGTTGCTTGAGATGTCCCATTAAGTTGTTGACCTCCTCTCTTTCCATTCTTTTGAGGAAGGCTTGCTAGTTTCCTGGATAATTTGTCCTGAAGATACCAGCATATTAATACTGTTTTGTAACCTTAGAAAGTTTTATAACACAGTGAAACATTAAAACATGTTTATTGTGAGGATTATATCACAATAAATCTGATATAAAAACCAACCAAGGCTATCTCATTATAGGGTTTATAATTTTAACTGATGGACTATGAATGAATGAAGAATATCTGTCTGTTCTATTTTAACTAATGAGAAAGAAGGCAGTATAAACAAAATGTGTGTCATGCTGGTCCTGAACTGTTGAACATGACCTTCTTCCAGTCCCAAATATGTGTGACAGATGAGCAGAAATCTCATGACATCTTTTCAAATAAGGACCTTATAATATAGTTTTAGAACCTGATTTTCAGTGAGTTCGAAGTCACCTCAAAGAAAGTGAGTGTGTCTCTAAGATTAGACACAAATAACTCATTCCTACATGAGTGTCTCAGATTCCATAAGCTGTGATGCCATGGATTTAACAGGAGCAGCCAAAGCAAAAAAAATCATATAAACTAAATAGGACAGTGATTGGACTTCACAATGTTTTTTATATCATGTTTTTAAACATACATGTTTATGATAAATGAAACAAGATACAAGGCCATTCTGCAGTGACCGAGAGCTTTACTCAACATAGGAAAGAATGTTTTAAATGTAGCATTATGAGGTTGAAATAAGCTTACTAGACAAAATATAGGATATCCAACCAAGTAAATTAACATTTTAGATAACAACAAGTACTTCTTTGTATGTCCCAAATATTATCTGGAATATTCTTAAACTGAAAAAACAACCAAATGAAAATACCTGTTGTTTATATAAAATTCAAGTTTAACTGGAATCCCTTTTTTAAAAAATTGCTAAATGTATCAACCTGAGAAGAGAGGTCCAAAAGAATTGTGATTTGCCAATAAGCCATCTTACTCATTTTAATACTGCTGTGGGTAAAAGAGTAGTAGGATACTTATTAATCATGGATAACCTTGGAGGCACTGGGCCAGGATCATGAGAACATTTTAATGTTTCTTTTCAGAGGGTTTATACTTCATTGACATAGACATGTTTGAAAATTTACTGAAAAGTATATTTATAATTGCTATGATTTAAATATCAATACACCCCCCAATTCATATAATAAAACCTAGCACCCAACATGAAAGCATTAGGAGGTAGGGACTTTGGGAGGTGATTAGGTCATGAGAACTTTAATGAATTGGACTAAAGTCTTTTAAGAATCACTCCTTTTGCCATATGAGATTAGAATCACAAGACAGGTATCTGTGAAAAATCTCATCCTCACCAGACACCACATTTTCTGGCACCTGGATCTTGTTTTTCCTAGCCTACTGACTGTGAGAAATACATTTCTATTGTTTACAAGATACATAATCTACAGTACTTTTGTTATAACAGCCTGGATGGACTGAGAAAGTAACTAAATGGAATTTAAAGTTGGTTTTATAAAATGGCAATTTGATCAAGCATATATTGTAGAATTATCCTGAATATCCCAAGCTGAAGCCTGGAAAAGTGGTGACTCTCCAGCTACCTCTGGCCCAGCTACCTGTGTCCTGAGGTGACCACACTACTGGAACCACTGTGCACACAGGCTTCATTGCCATTTCTAACCAGAGAAGAAAAGCTTAATGATGGTTTGGCTCTTTCCACATTCTCTAATGGGGAATAATACTGCCAAAATGAAGCTGAAAAATATTGAATATAAAGGAGGCTAGAGATAGCTTGCTTTTAAAGGTATTGTGGCCTATTCTCTTTGTCCTCTATTAAAATTTCATCTTGAGAAAACAGTTCTTCAGTGAAAATGATAGAGAGACTTCTACAAACTGGGAAAATCTTCTGTGTTCCAGAAGAAAGCAATTCCAGATATACATATTTGTTTAACCAACATAACTGGTAATAATCACACACACTTCCTATTCTTCTTTATCATGATGGATGTGTAGCAACTGTGCCATCCTGTTATTCTTGTAGACTTGGCAAAGAATCCCAAACAAATTCAGTTAAGTCCAGATACCTTCAAGTTGACGGCTGATTTTGAAATATAGATGTTGTCAAGGGCTTTTAAAGAGATGATCAGAGGTATATGAGGTCAGACAATTATTCACAAACTCATCCTAGAAGAAGTGCTTCATACCTCATTGCTGAATATCACTGTAGTCACCTTTGAAGTACTCCTATTGGCCATCTGGTGATAGTAGTGACATTCAGCAATGAGGCACATAGCACTGGTTCTAGGATGAGTTCAGAAACTTGATTGTTAGACCCTGTATGTATAGTACATTTACAGCAGCAAATTTCTTTATTCTGCTTCTCTTTAGAACATTCCCTCCAAGCAATTCCCATGATCCCTACACATCTGTGTCATATCCTATTGGTGTCCAGAATAGCGGTGGGCTATGTAAGAGTAAAGAATAAAAATTGGCTTCAGACCTATGTACATCTATGCAAAAAATGTGAAGTATTTGAAGACCACATTGTAACTCTCTATGTGGTACAAGGATGATAAAAGTCTTTCAAGTTACTGGAAGCTTAAGATAGTCTTTGGATTTTTTTAATACACAAGACTTCAATGAGTCTTTGAGAAGCTATCTCTGAAATTAAATTAAATAAGGACAGCTACTTCAACTCCTCCTTCTTGTCTAGTCTTTAAACACATTCATGCAAGTGTTGCCAACAAATACGCACATGATGGTATTTTTATGGACTGAACATTATGAGCATTATAATAGTCTGATGTTTATTATTGCAGAGAGGCCTGAGACATAAAATGGTAATACAAATTTTGATCCAAAGCTTAGGGTTCATAATGCTGGAAAAACCAACAGTAAACCTGGGCACTCAAATTTTGTATTTGCTCCTCAAGAAATAAATAAATGACATTCTCTTTGATGTTACAAAGGAGATATAATCATAAAACAAACAAAAAGAAACTTCTTGTCCAAGAAATAAACTAACTTAAAAATGTTTTTCATTTGTAAGCTCCATGGTTAACTCTGAATTTCTGTTATTTTACAGGCTTAATGTTTGTTTTTACACAAGCATCAATCTGTCTAATGATATTTTTACTGTGGGTCACATGTAATCACTGTAGACATTGGTATATATTAGAATTTGCTTCAGTAGCATATAAGGCAGAACCCAAACTAAAGAGGCTTAAAATTGGCAGAAGCTTAATTTTGTCTTATAGAAATTGTGAAGAAAAGAATTGCAGGCTAGGTATCGCAGCTTCACTCACCTCGGTAAATGATGTCTTTTGTTGTCTTTCTGTGCTGCCTTCCTTAATACATGTTTTTATGCTTGAGGTTGCCTCATGATACAAAAAGACAATTTTAGTTCCAAATAATGCATATGTATTCTAAGAAGAAAAAAATGAGAAACCAGGGAAAGGTAAGGGGGCAAATTTCTCACTCTGACCAGGTTTCCTAGAGACCCTACCTCATGCCTTCTACTTATATTTCATTAAAAGCAAAGACTGGAAAATGCAATTTATTTATTGTTATTTTGTTGAACTATATAAAATCAGGATATATTAGTCAAAAGAAGTGTAAAACCAACATTGGGTGGGGAAACTAGCAAATTACTGCTATACTAATACTTATATAAAACATTTCTATTTTATGTTTTTCAAGTATCTAACTCATATTTTAGGAGGAAGTCATCATACCAGAACTTAGTAGATGTCACAATGAGCAACCCCAATATAGCATTCTATGAGCCAAGCTAATATTCTAAATATTTTACATATTTAATCTACCTAACAGCTCCATGCTATATGTACAAGTGACACTTGAACCGTGTGAGTCCACTGATATGTGGATTTTCTTCCGTCTCTGCCACCCTGCCACCCTCGAGATGGCAAGACTAAACTATCATCTTCCTTCTCCTCAGCCTACTCCATGTGAAGATGATGAGGGTGTAGGCCTTTACACTTAATAAATACAGTTTCCCTTTCTTATGATTTTCTTCATAATTTTTTTCTCTAGCTAACTTTACTATCAGAATACAGCAGATGATACATACAACATGAAAATGTATTGATGGACTAGATCTATTATTGGGAAGGCTTCCATCAACAATAGGCTGTGAGGGGTCAGCACTCCAAACAACTCCTGCATTGGTCAAAGGTTAACTGTGCAATTGTCATCATCATTTTATAGGTGAGGGCCACTGAGGGACAAAGAGGTTCAGTAACTTCTCCGTGACAAACAACTATTTGGTGTGGATTTGAATAAAGACAGCTATCAAAAACTCCCACTCAAGATTTAGAATAAAATTGATTATAAATTTTATTACTGATATTTAAAGACCCTGATTATACTTTTCAGCTACAGAAGAAGAATGTTGAAAATGTGAAGGGAAAATGCTGCAATTTGATGAGGGGGTGACATTATCTGAATTATGTTTTAAAAGAACACAGCAGAAGATAAATCTTTGTTTCTGAGGGCAGTGAGGAAAATGAGTGAATCTAGAGAATTAGAATATGACTTCCCCCTTATAAACATTTTTTAAAAGTTCCTTATTTTCAAACTTTATAAAGCTCATTTTTACTTCAATTGGTTCATTGGTTACTTCCATTTTTAAGTTTTTTAGGTGTCTATAGAACTAATCAATACATTTGTTTTGCTGGCGGATATGTGGGTACTTAAGGCAAGAGTCATATTTTGATGTGCTTGCATTGCTAGAAATAATGATTTAATAAGCTTAAAGCCAATTTTCAGTTGTTTATTTTAAGTAGGTTAGGAATTGAATTAAGAAAATGATTGCAAATGATGGGCAAAAGGGAACAGAGATAGGAGAGAAATGGATCAGAGGAAAGCATGTACACATTCAGACTATAGGAACAATACTAAGAAACCCTAAATCTGTTGCAGAGTGCAATAGCCTGAAGCCTGGCAGTTTCAAGCAGACTGTCTTGCTAGAGCTTCTGCCCTTCCCCAGTGCAACTTGACTCAGGGGTCACTGAGCACTGAGAGACAAGGCTGGCTGCCCTCTCAAGAGGAGTGAGTGCATTTGGGGAGTCAGGAAAATAGTGAGGGGTGCTGAACTCACTGAAGACAGGGTAGCACCTAAACCTTGTTAAGACAGGGGTTAACAAGGTTTGAGTTAAACCTGTTGATGAAAATAATTTTATGGTTGGGGGTTACCACAACATGAGGAACTGTATTAAAGGGTCACGGCATTAGGCAACTATAGTAGCAATGAAAATAATTTTATGGTTGGAGGTCACCACAACATGAGGAACTGTATTAAAGGGTCACAGCATTAGGCAACTATAGTAGCAATGAAAATAATTTTATGGTTAGAGGTCACCACAACATGAGGAATTGTATTAAAGGGTCACGGCATTAGGCAACTACAGTAGCAATGAAAATAATTTTATGGTTAGGGGTCACCACAACATGAAGAACTGTATTAAAGGGTTGCGGCATTAGGAGGTTTGAGAACCACTGACTTAGAGGAACTCATCTAGAACAAGCTATGTCCAATAAAAAATGGTTATTAGAGATCAAAAGAAAAAAAAGGCAAAATGGGCAGCTCTAGAAGACTACTTACAAATGAGTTTATGCTTTTTAGTAATTCATTCCCATATCTCTCTGAAATAGTTGTGTATGCACTTGAAGGGCACAGTAAAACATTCAAAAGGAGAACTCGAAGAGCTTATACATTTTCTGAGTTTGTTTTAGTAGTATACAGATGAGTACAATTCTCAAAGTTTAAAATCTGATTCCATATATTTCAAGAATCTCACATGACCTATTCAGTATTATTAGAAACAATTTCTTTCATTGTCTCCCAATTCAATGTGGCCATCAGCGTACTATGAAAGTTGCCATTTAATTTGTGAGAGTTGTACATCCACAGGTAAAATTTTTAGTAATGCTTTTAATATTGGATACCGTGAACTATTAATATGCCATTACATAGCAGACAAAAACTATTTCTTGCTTTTAAGCCAAGCAAGACAGAGAACCAATCAATTTTCCATCGTAATGGTCTTATAATCAGTGTGGTACCAAATACTTTACCAATAAAAACTTGATTTCAGAATTTTTAAAAAAGAAATAAAACTTCTATAAGCAGAATATTTGATAAGGAAAAACATGTATTTATAAAATTACTGGATATCCTAGCAGAGCAAGTTCCAGGCTGTGCCTTCAAAATGATTCTTAGAACATCACTACAGAAACAGATCACCAATGGTAACTTAGCCTTTGCTAGAACTGGGAAATTGTCTACCAACTTTTGGTTCCAGGACCACAGTATCTAAAGATGCATGCAAGGATCAGGAAACCACTGCTTGAGTTTTTGACTCATGCTGCACTGGTGCCTCTCATTCTGCCACCTTTTACTCCATTGCAAGATGTCTTAAATACAAGACCAGAACGTTTCCATTTAGACTGCTGAAATCTAAGACACGTTTGTAAGAGAGTGTGATAAATCTTATTTAAAGTCTCAATAAAGGAAAGAGCTTAAGAATAAATGCTGCGAAGAAGCCTAAACATGTATGGCATTATTCTATTGCATGTTTCTTTTTTGTTATTTTTATTGAGAAGTTTCTTCTTTTTTAGATAAAAAGTAAAATTGACCTCTGGTTTCACTTAATAGCTTCTCTTTATGTGTGGTGTTCCTTGTATCATGGATTAATTTTTATTCACTCTACTTCAGACTTGTTACAATTTCTAAATATAAGAATTTATGCCCTTCAATAATTCTTAATAATTCTTACTAAATTATATTTATACTTTTCACTTATATTTGCACATGTTACCTCTCAGTCATTCAGTTTTCTCCTTCTGAAATATCTGCCAAATAACACTATACATATATAAATCTTTCTTATGTTCATAATCTCTTACCCTGTCAATTTGTGCATAATTGTCTTAGGTATGTACATATCATCCCTCTAACTAATAATCTCAGCAGTATCTAGTTTGTTTTGCCATTCATCCACTGATTTATTTTATTTCACTGTGTACAATATTGATATCTCAAAGTTCCATTCTGGCCTTATGCAAAACAGACAGGAGTTTTCCCTAACATCACATTATTGTCTCTTTAAATGAAGAATGCATCTATCTTAAGTAAATATATAATGACTCTCTACTGGTTCTGTTATCTGAAATTCCTTAAGAGAGTAAAGCAGTTTAAATGGTGGGTAGATGCCAAAAAAAGACATGTTCACATCCTAATCTCAGCAAGCTACTGATGCTATTTTATTTGAAAAAGAGTCTTTGCAGATATACTCAAGCTAAGGATCTTGAGGCGAGAAGATTTTCCTGGATTATCCGGATGAGTTCTAATGCCGATGGCTAGGTCCTTATATGGGACACACAGAAAAGAGATGAAAGAACAGGAAATAAGGAAGGCAGATTGGAGTGATGGAGCCTAAAGCCAATGGGAGCTCACAGCTTTCGAAGCTGAAAAGGGCAAGGGACAGTATCTCCTGTAGAGCTCTGGAAGGAGCACAGTCTCACCTATAATGTCAGACTTCTGGACTCCAGAACTGTGAGAGAATGAATTTCTATTGTTTTAAACCACTGATTTAATGGTGATTGTTTTACAGCAACCCTTGGGAATTAACACAGGCTGCAGTGCTGTTTTTTGGTTGTTTCTGTCTCAGCTTGCTCATGGCTGAAGGGTTTTTCCTGTACTTTGTACTTTCAAATTTTGAGCTCTTGTTTGGTATGAATTTTATGTAGCATGATTTGAAAATATGTTTCTTTTTAAAGAATGTACATTTATTCCAGAAGCCTGAGAATACCACTAGCCTGGATCAATTTTTTAACTTAATTTTTTTTTGTATACCTTGAAGGTGCTTGAATAAATCTGAATAGTGAAAATGTGAACCCCAGACTGTGGATCAGTGGTGCACTTGATAGTGAATTTGCAGAGAAGCATTTCTTTCCTATCCTGGCCATCCTTCCTGCATTAGTTAACTTTGTTTTAATTCACTCTTTCGCTAAGGTAGAGCTGCTCTCTCTCTTTCTCTCTCTCTCTCTCTCTTTTTTTTTTTTTTTTTTAGGACTGTAGGCTACATCTTTAGAGTCTACATTACCCTAAAACCCACTTTCATCATTTCTGGAGACTGGAATCTTTCCACCTCCTCCCCAGATCTGCTCTGCTTCTGCCTGAGAGCTAATACTCTAGCTTTAGCTCACGTGTTGTGCTCCTTCTTTGTTTTTAAGCTCTGGTAATTTTTTACTCTTACACAAGAGCAATTATAATTTTTAAACGACTTAAAAATATTTAAACCAGCATTTCTAAGGCCTTTGTGGCATGAAATGTAACAGCTAAGATACAGGTTTGTCTTAACTTTGTAACAGAAACCCAAGTGTGGTGCGTTCCAAATAAATATAATTTCATTAAATAAGTTTGTAACAGAGGCTCAAATAGAAAATCGAAATTTCCTGATTTTATTTTCACACTACAGTTACGCAAGATGTGAACATTGAGGAAAAATGGCTGAAGGGCTTATGAGATTTCTTTATATTAATTTGGACAATGGGGTGTGAATCTACAGTTATTTCAGAATAAAATATTAAGGAATAAAAATAAATAAAAAATGATATTCGCTGAACCAGAAGAGTTCATTCCTTTTCCACGTAAAAGAAAAGTTAAGTCTAGATGAAGGTAGCTTAGGTTTTATACTTATCCAGGACTTGAGCTATTTTTAACTTTCTGCTCTCTAATTTCTATAATATAGCCCTTGGCCTCAAGTTCCAAATTGTATTTCAGTTAATGTATTCATTTTCCTAAAGCAGACTGGAGGTAGGGAGGATTAAAAGCATGTCTTTCCTTTCAAAGACACATCCCAGAATTTGCATATATTATTCTCTCTTACTTTATATATTAGTTATATGCCCATACCTCTTGGAAGCTGCCTGAGAATTGTAGCCTATATTTGAGCAGCCAATTTTTGCCATGAGATTTTCCAGGTTATGTTGTCTATATATTATCTAACATAAAAAAATCTCTGCTAGTATCTTTTTGTTACAAGAAATTACATAGAATTCTATCAAGCCATAGATATATGTTTGTTTCAAAACAATAGCTAGAGTTCTATCACATAAATCAAGATTCTGAAATACTACATATAAAAATACAATTTTACATTTGCCGGGTTATTAGGCTACATGAAACTGCCATCTACAGAATTATTAAATCTTTATAATTTATTAAAAATAATTTATAGGAACAAGATTTCAAAGCTAAATACTTGTCAGTGAAATTAAGGAAGAGATGAGTAGACGTGCCAATTCCCACGGACCTTTCTCCTCTCTTCTTGGAGAGTTTATAACAATGAATAGTTGATCAATCAGATAATCATTTCACAGATGTACAGAATCTGAGTAACGCTCTACTTAAAGGAAAATAATCACTTACACATCCTGTCCTTTTTCTTTACTGGCACAATTTGCATCTCAGTTTTATGACAGCTGACAGTATTGTTAAAGTCTCTCTGCCCCTACATGACAGTCTTCCACCTATTCCTGCCCCACATATTGCCTAATGTATTTTATTAATATTATGCTTCTGTTTTAGGAGGGAAGGTACCTATTCTTCATTTATTTCTTAGTCTCCATTGGATACTTTTTCTTCCATTCTTGAGATACTTTGCTAAGAAGAATGTGTTCCAGCT
>CAUYRH010082580.1:0-40482 GCA_963574655.1 Perodicticus potto | reverse complement strand
AGGAACCCATACACCTATATATACCCTGAGGCTAAAGGCCTAAAGGAGGAGATGGGGAATGACCTGGAGAGAAATGGAGAGAGCTTCTCTCTCCCCACTTGAATTCTCTCCCTCAACCAGGAGCTTTAGTGTTTTCTGTATTCCTTTCTGTAAATCAATTCTGTCTTACCATTGAGGGGTGGGGGTGGGGGGGAATAATGTAATGAAGAATAATAAAATACATGTATTTAAAAAAAAACTCATAGAATGAATAAAGAAATGTGCACATTATTCTCCTCAGGCCACCTGAGATTCCCTCCACTCTCTTTAACTCTTATTAGGTGCTAATGAATTTGAACAGGTGGGAAAGGTCAGACTATGGGATTGGGGATCTATTCCTTTGGGAAGTTAAGCTTTGTGTCAAGAACAAACAGATGAAAGTCACATTAGGAGGCGGTAGCAACAGTCTAAGCATAAAGTTATAGGGCCTAGGCTTAGGTAGACTGTCAGTCAGTTGATAACTGAGAGCTATGCTAGACCCAGCTTCATGGCAGGTGACGGAACACTAAGGAAGAACAGGTAGATTTAAGAGGCACTTAGTAGGAAAAGACTAAAGCAGCTTGCTGGCTACTTAGATAAAAGGAATTTTACAAAAGAGAAATAATTTTTTTTTTGAGGCAGAGTTTCACTCTGTCGCCCTCAGTAGAGTGCAATGGTGTCACAGCTCACAGCAACCTCAAACTCTTAGGCTCAAGCAATTCTCTTGCCTCAGCCTCCTGAGTAGCTGGGAGTATGTGAGCCCGCCACAACACCCAGCTATTTTTAGAGACAGGGTCTCGCTCTAGCTCAGGCTGCTCTTGAACTCTTGAGTTTAGGCGATTCGCCTGCCTTGGCCTCCCAGAGTGCTGAGATTACAGGCGCGAGCCACTGCACCTGTCCCAAAAGGGAAATAATTTAAATTAATTGGAACTTGTGAGTTTGAGCCACTGGGAGAATTAGTTCCCTGTGAAGGAAACAGGAAAATATAGAAAATAGGCTAATTTAAAGGCCAAGGAGAAAAGACATTACATTTTCATTGGCTCATGTCAACTTTGGGCTCTGGAAGCCAGCAGCACCAAGATATAATAAGGTGATGCCAGAGGGGCTGATGAATTTTTAAAAGGAGTGGGAAGTGAGAAAAGTAAGAACCCAAACTCTCTGTAGCTAACTTGTCTTGCTGTGACCTAGGGGATAAGAGAAAGAATTTCATGAAGAAACTGGAAAAGGAACAATCAAAGAGAACTGCTTTACCAGGCACAGCAGATACTGTGGTTGCTTGCAACCCGTCCGGAGTTTTCCGATACCAAACTTATTTCTTCTTTCCCACTGTCAATTCCTAGTTTGGGCCAGCAACATCTCCCACTTGGAACCACAAATAGGACACTGCAGGCCCTTATCCCCATCTGAGTGCTTTTCTCACCTTGCTCAGCTGGACCCTAGAAGAGCTCCTTTTTCTGGCTGCCCTTCTGCTCTCTTAGATAAAACTGAAACTCCTTAGCATGAAAGATACTTCATGAATGGATCCCTTGTCTGTCTCCTGCATTAACTTCCACATCACCGTTTCCTTCCCTCAACACCCAGTCCCCAGAGTCTGTATCCCAGAGATTCTCATCCACAATCCAGCTCATCTTCATCCATCAGGCTTCTGGTGGAGCACGAAGAAGTTTTACTAATAACAAAGTTCTCAAGTTTGTAAATATTTTCCTTTTTACTAAATAAGAATAGGTTCAAAAGTATCCCTATAAATGGCAGTGTCTCTTGTTGGTATTCCAATATGCTATGCTTTCTTTCTCTTTTGTTTTCTTTTGTTTTTTGAGATAGTCTCATCAAATCACCCTCGGTAGAGTGCTGTAGCATCACAGCTCACAGCAACCTCTAACTCTTGGACTTCAGCGATTCTCTTGCCTCAGCCTCCCAAGTAGCTGAGACTACAGGCACCCGCCACAACGCTAGGCTATTTTTTATTGTTGTTGTCATTATTGTTTAGCAGGCCCCGGAGAGGTTTAAACCTGCCAGCCCTGGTGTATGTGGCCAGTGCCCTAACCACTGAGCTGTGGGCACCAAGCCTGCTATGCTGTCTTGAATGTCAGGGAAAGGGTGGAATAAGTTCATAAAATTTGCCATACACATGAAAGTCATCTGTCGTGGGATTAAGGTAGGAAAAAATGTAGAGAACCACTGTTGTGGACTATGTAATGAAATACACAGGGTTCCACCTATAGCAGTTGTCAAACTAAATTATAATTTTTTATCTATCACTCCCACTGTGAACTCCACAGGGGTATACACTTAGAACTTTTATCTCTGCACCTGGTACTTGAAGATGCCTGATAAAACCAGAAGGGATTTTTCTTTTCCAAGCGTCAAATGAAGTCTGAGATTGGGGGGGCTCCTGTGCTGTCTCTGTAGCTATATATTTCATGGGCCTTGGCCAGAGGAAATGTGTGGTTGGGAAATGGAGATAGCAGATGTAGGCTTAGGGTTCCAATGAGTTTTGTCAATAAAAGTTAAGAGGAATGTGTAGGGTATTGGATAGAAAATAAAATAAATTGAAATAAACAGTTCTGATTTTTTCACTTCCCTGTCTCCATAGTCTGGCTCTTCTCTAACCATTACATAGAAACTATTCTGGCCAAAGTCACTAGGTTTTTGTTGTTGTTGTTTTTAATTGAGACAGAGTCTTGTTCTGTCTCCCTGGGTAGAGTATTATGGCATCATTGCTCACAGCAACCCCAAATTCTTGGGCTCAAGAGATCTTGCCTTAGTTTTTCTATTTTTAGTAAAGATAGGGTCTTTTTCTTGCTCAGGTTGGTCTCAGATTCCCAAGCTCTAGCAAGACAACCACCTCAGCCTCCCTGACCACCAGGATTATAGGTGTAGAGCCACCACACCCACCTTAAGTCACTAATAACCTCTATTGCCAAATCCCATGGCACATTCGTATGCTCATTTCCTGTCTCTCAGCAGAATTCCAACCAGTTTTCCAGTCCATCCTTTACAAACACTCTCTTTTCCTCACTCCTGTGTCATCACTGTCATCATATTGGCTGGCCTACAAAGATAGGGTTATCTTCTGTCTTTTTGAACACCCCTTTTCTGGTGTCTCCTTCCCCTGCATTCAGCCTACTTGCTGGAGTTCGATTTCAGGCTTTGGACTAGGCCAACTTACTTTCACCCTACATTCATGCCCAGCTGCCATGTTTGCTAAATGAATGGGTACCTAAATGATTGTTATTAAGTGATTATTTGAGAACAAAGAGAAAAAGCCTTGGACTATGAAGATTTCAATAATCAAACCCATATCTAACTTGAGTAACTAAGTGACGGTCAACTCAAGGATCTGAGAACAGTAATCACGGCTCACATGTATTGAGTCCTGAGGACAGGCTTAAAGCATTTCATGTGTAAAGTCACTTAACACACATAAAAGCCTGTGAGCATAGAGATGAGAAAACTGGGAAACAGAAATTTTATTTAACTTACCCAGAAGACACAAAGCTGGGAAGAAGAGGAAGCAGGATTCCAACCTAGGCAGTCTGGCTCCAGAGCCTATTAGCACTATTTAATTGAGAAGCTTCCCAGCCGGTAAGCCATAAATGAATTACAGATGTGCCACCAGAATTCATTTAGCCCTGGGATGTCCAGCCTGGTCGCCTCAGGCTGTCAGCAGCCTTGCGCAGGACAGATCTGACACCTGTTCCCTGGTCCCACAAGCAGGACTGGGAGCCCGGACTGAAGCCTACTGCTGGGCTGGGGCTGTGCTAAGTACCCTTAACTTGGGTGTCTAGCTCAGTGGCAGTTATAGGAGCAAGCCACTTTGAATTGTGGAAAACATGCTCCTGTAGCAGTTGGCGAGGTTCACATGCCAGGTATACTGGGGTGCAGTGAGCCTCCAAGACACTGGGGGTTGTGTGGGGAGGAGGTCATGCTGAAAACCGTCTTCATACAACAGAGCACACTGACACCTGTCCACTGTGGCTGACACGTCTTTGGTCCAGCTGGCTGCAAGGTGATTGCTCTAATACTACTGCACACGGATTTTCCAGCGGGAACACCATAATATCTCAAAATGCTTTGTTGAAACTGTTTTATTGTTTTAGAAATCCCTAAAGAAAAATAAGAGCGCTTTGATATTTTAATTTGTACAATTTTGAATATATGCAAAATAAAACTTTTTAAGTGTTTTGTTGCTTGCTTACGTGAACAAAGTTTCTTGTTGATGCCGAGACTTTAAAGAGACGGACATTAAAAATTCTTGTTGATGGGTGGCACCTGTGGCTCAGTGGGTAGGGCGCCGGCCCCATATACTGAGGGTGGTGGGTTCAAACCCGGCCCCAGCCAAACTGCATCAAAAAATAGCTGGGCATTGTGGTGAGCGCCTGTAGTCCCAGCCACTCAGGAGGCTGAGGCAAGAGAATCGCCTAAGCCCAGGAGTTGGAAGTTGCTGTGAGCTGTGACGCCAAGGCACTCTACTGTGGGTGATAAAGTGAGACTGTCTCTACAAAAAAAAAAAAATTCTTGTTGGAAGTTCCTCACAGCCATCTGAAGCATGAAACCTGTGGCACAAAAGTTCTGCTCGTGGAAGTAAGCTCAAGTTTTTCACCAAAAACTTATTAGAAAAGATTATTCGGACTTTTCACCTAAATTTTACATTATTATCTTCTTTCATTTTTTTTCTTCTTATAATCATTGAATATAAAGAATATGTAACTTTCCACCAAGTATCAGCTAGGTGCCTCAAATTCTATCCAGTTTATTCCAATTATCGTTCTCTGTGTATATTGCAAGAGAAGGAGGGTGAGAAGTTCCTCTCTGCACTGTACTATATGTGAAGCGTATTCATTTTCTCATGCATCGTTTTCATAGGTGTGGGCCCATTCAACCACACTACATAAGCTGCAGTTAATTCTGAGGGCACTGTACTCCTCTCACTGCTTTTCCTGCATAGTGACTAAGAGTGGAGAATCTGGAGCCAGATGCCTGATGGAGTTTCAGTGTTGCCACTTATTAGCTGTGTGACACTGAGCAGGTAGCCTAACCTCTCTGTTTTTCCATATAAAGAGGGCATCCCTTGGTTGGCACCTGTAGCACAGTGGCTATGGCGCTAGCCATGTACAACAAGGCTGGTGGGTTTGAACCCAGCCCAGGCCGGCTAAACAACAATGACAATTGCAACAAAAGAAAAATAGCCGGGTGCTGCTGTGGGCGCCTGTAGTCCCAGCTACTCAGGAGGCTGAGGCAAGAGAATCACTTAAGCCCAAGAGTTAGAGGTTGCTGTGAGCTGTGACGCCACAGCACTCTACTGAGGGTGACATAGTGAGACTCTGTCTCAAAAAAAAAAAAAAGAGGGGATCCCAATAGTCGCCACCTTGTACTTGAGCTGATACTATGAACATCTCAGAATGATGCCTGGCGTATAGCAGGTACCCCCCAAACGCCAGCTGTTGTCTCTCTCCCTCTTCTCTCTCTGCCCGTTCTTGCCTTCTCGCCTGGCTTAAGTGTCATTTCCTCTGGCTGCTCCTTCTTTCTCTCTCCACTGCAGCTTAGCCTGGCGACTTTCTCAGGAGCTCGTGGAGCCCAGCGTCACCCCCTTCACAGCACTCACCACCAGGCATGGTCGCCGTTTCCACCTTCTTGTCTACTGTCACCCCTCCCCCATTAGAGCAAGCTCCTGGAGCACAGGAGATGTTCTGTGAGCTCATGAACGCCCAGCTGCCCCATCGTGTCTGGTACTTCCTAACCAGGCCGCGGATGAATGCCTAGATGGAGGAGCCCCTTTCTGTCCCTCATTTCTGTAGCAGTGACTTAGGATGACGGGAAGAAGTAGACAACTTTTCTAACAGGTGTTTAGAAGTCCAATTTCAAAGGTAAGCACCCATGATATTCCCTTCTTCACTCCCCTGCCCCAACTCCCCACTGGCCTTTATGTCAAAAAAGGTGGTGGTTTTGATTTGCATTTCTCTAGTAATTAGGGATGATGAGCATTTTTTCATGTGTTTGTTAGCCATTCGTCTGTCTTCTTTAGAGAAGGTTCTATTCATGTCTCTTGCTCATTGATATATGCGATTGTTGGTTTTCTTCATGTGGATTGATTTGATTTCTCTATAGATCCTGGATATCAAGCCTTTGTCTGATTCAAAATATGCAAATATCCTTTCCCATTGGGTAGGATGTCTATTTGCTTTGCCAGGGTGATGAGTCTTTGATGGCTTGGGAAAGGATGAGGCAGAGTGAGGCAGAAGGAGATGGGTCAGGATTTATTAAATTAAAATTGAAAGTGAGAGTGGTACCTAATTGGGAAAGTATGTCACATCCCAGAAAGGGAACTGGACAGGAAGGCAACACCAAAAAGGAATGTATAAATGAGAAATTGCCAGTTATGCAGTGTAAAAAAAGGAGTTTGACGTGGACAGTGGGAAAAATCTTTTACCCCAACAATAGAGGTGAGAAACAGGGAGGTAGGACCACTGTCCTTTTTTTAAAAAAGCTGAGAAGTTAGTTTCTGTGCTTAATAGAAAGGCGATCATTTTACCTGCCACCATCAGGGTTATCCTTGGTGCTGCAGAGGTGAACTTCGTTGGGTGAGAGAAGCCAGGGTTTCGTAAAAAAAAAAAAAAAAAACCATCCAACTGTCCTTCTGTCACTTCATGTCCCCTTCAGAGTTGTTGATGTGCCAGAGGAAGGCCTGGGAAACTTTGGTGTTAGCCACACACTAGGCTGCGCTTGGCAGGAGTTTCTCCATGCCTTGAAAAGGCAACGACATGGAAGCATTGTCCTGGAAGGTGGCTCTGGCTGCTTGGCAGTCAGGTGGAGGTCATTTGGGCTGAGCCCCGAGTCGCAGCTTGAGGAAGGGCAGCGAGTGCTGGGCCACACATCTCAGCACAGTGACAGTCCCCACCACAGCCACAGGAGGCTATGAGCTGTTAACTCACTCGGTATGTGGAATTAATCGGCTACCTGGAAGCGGTATTGATACAAAGTTCTCTCATTCAAAGCTGAACAGGGACCCCGTTTTACTAGGCTTGGGCACGTTCATGAAGGCAACGCCCTGAACTTTTGCCCTGAGCTGGAGGGACTGCATTCATTCCTTTGTCGATAACGCTCATTCACATCGAAAATGTTTCCATCTGCAAGTCCTGGCCAAGTGTAACTCTCAAGACCTAATACCCCTAGATAAAGAGCGAACATAGAGACTCGCCACTTGGTCTTTTCCCCTGCCAGAAGCCCTGATGCTTTTTACTTCTGTATTTCTTGCTAATGAAATCCTATCTTACCACTGAGCTGTAGTCCGTGGGTTCATTCCTCAAATCCCCAAGACCAAGGACCTACTGAGGAGAGAAATTCCGGTAACAATATGACTTTGTCAGAGCTTTCTGATTGTTGCCTTAATTAACCACCACTTATCTGCTGCTTCCTGCATTTCTCATTCCTAAAGTACTGAGCTTTCTTGGTTGTGGTTTGATATTATTTCTGTTTTTTCTTTTAAGGAGTAAAAGCAAAGAGAAAACAAATGGTCTGTACTATAGTTAGAAAATCAGTATTCTCTATAATAGATATTACATCTATTAACATATAATATAAATAATTATATATTTATGTATCATATGTATATTATAGATATATGTAGTATATATAGATAATTGTATAAATATATTGTATAAATGACATAAATCATATTAATATTTATATGTGTAATCATATTAATATTAAATATTAATTATATTAATATTTATAAATACAAACATTTTATATAATTTATACTATATAAACCCAATATGATATAAATATATTTTATGATTATAATTATAATATATTAATATATAAATAATACTGTTTTATAATATATATTTTTATGTTTATAATACCATATATGTACATATACGTATGTTACACATATAATACATAATATATAATATGCCTATGTATTATATATTAATATGTGTAATATCTATTATAGAGAATACTGATTTTCTAACCATAACAAACCAAGTCTTTTATAAGCCTCCACATACTTCAAAACCTCAGGGTGAACTTAGAAAAGGAAGAAGGAAGGAAATAGAAATGAAAGAAAGAAACGTTTTATAAAAGTAAAAAGTATGTGTAGATTACTTGCAGGGACGGAGTTGGAAGAGGAAAAGGCAGGGAAGGAAACTAACATTTATTAACCATCTGTCCTGGGCCCTGGGTGGTGTGAACTCACCTGTCCTCACAAGCAGCCCAGGAAATAGACGGTAACACCTGCCCTTACAGAGAGATAAACTAAGACACAGAAAGGTTAAGTAAGGACTTCAAGGCATGAACAAATTTTTAAATTAAGTGTTTCTAACTTGAACATCTCCCACCTTTCCTCCCCACTAATTGAGATTAACAACCCAGAGGCCAAATTTGGTCTTTGATCTGTTTTTCTATGACTGTAAGCTAAGAATGGTTTTTGGGTTTTTAAACGGTTAGAAAAAGAGTCAGATGAGGAATAACCTTGCTAAAGGACTGAAATGCATGCTGGTATGGGGTTTAAGTAGACACTTTCTTTGCTGTTATATAATGCACTTCTAGTAATTGACAATGAAAATTGTAAAACATACATGACATGTGAATTGCAGGGCCCATAAATAGAGATTATTGGGATACAACCAGGTCCATTCTTTTGTGTATTGTCCCCATCTGCTTTGAGGCTATGGTGGCAGAGTTGAGTTATTGTGCAGACACTGCTTGGCCTGAAAACTCTAAAATGTTCATTATATGGTCTTTTACAAAAAAAAGTTGGCCAACTTCAAAATGCTTTTATAAGTCTCTGGTTGCTTAGGGAAGTTTGTTAAGGAAGAAAAAAAGGAACGATTATTGTCCCTTAAAATACTGTCCCAGCGCGAGCTATGGCTCACTCACACCTATAATCCCAGCAGTTTGGGAGGCAGAAACCGGAGGATTGCTTGAGGTCAGCAGTTTGAGGCCAGCCTAAGCAGCACAGCAAGACCCTCACCTCTACAAAAATGACCTGGATCTCGTGATATGAGCCTGTAGTCACAGTTACCTGGAAGGCTATGGTGGGCAGATCACCGGAACCCAAGAGTTAGAGGCTGCCGTGAGCTATGATTGTGCCACTCTACTCTAACTTGGGTGACATAGCAGTCTCTTAAAAAAAAATGAAACAAACAAACAAACAAAAACAACTTTCCTGAATTCTAAGGAGAGTAAGAGAATAATTAGGCCAGGTGCAGTTAAATCCTAGCACTCCGAGAGGCTGAGATGGGCAGAGCCCTTCAGCTCAGGAGTTCCAGACCAGCCTGAGTCTCTACTGAAAATACAAAAAATTGGCCAGGCATCATGGCAGGTGTCCGTAGTTCCAGCTTCTCCAGAGGCTGAGGCAGGAGAATCACCTGAACAGGAGTTTGAGGTTGCTGTAATCTATGCTGATGCCAGGGCACTCCAGCCTGGAGGAACACAGTGAGACTTTGTCTCAATAAATAAATAAATATTGCTCGGTGCCTGTAGCTCAGTGGTTAGGGTGCCGGCCACATGCACTGGAGCTAGTGGGTTCGAACCTGGCTCAGGCATGCTAACAACAACAACAACAACAACAAATAGACGGGCATTGTGGCAATCGCCTATAGTCCCAGCTAGTAGGGAGGCTGAGGCAAGAGAATCGCTTGAGCCCAAGAGTTTGAGGTAGCTGTGAGCTGTGATGCCACGACACCCTACCAAGGGTGACATAATGAGACTCTGTCTCAAAAGAAAAAAAAGCAAAAAAACAGAAAATAAATAAATAAATGGTCTTAAATTAATATATTATATTAGAAACATTAATATTTAGTCACCCTCATGATGAAATAACTTTTCCAACTTCTATATGACTATTATTACCCTTTTCCTATCAGTATTTACCAGTTTAATTTATAGGGTATTACTGAGGAAAAACTTAGCAGAGGGGATAGAGAGAGACACAGTCATTTCCTGGCTCTGCCTCTAACTAAATTAAGCAAATCACTTAATCTTCTTTGATTTAAATTTCCTTATCTCCCAATTGTGGAATGGACAAGATAATCCCTCAGGTCCCTTATAGTAATAAAATTATAGGCCTC
Source organism: Perodicticus potto (assembly GCA_963574655.1). NCBI lineage: Eukaryota > Metazoa > Chordata > Mammalia > Primates > Lorisidae > Perodicticus > Perodicticus potto. The sequence continues at coordinate 30,388 of CAUYRH010082580.1, read as the reverse complement.
TATGACTTAGAACATAATTTTAAAATGTTAAGTGATCACTGAGGTTTAAAGCAGTTATGGCTTTGCATTTATGGTAGATGGGTAGCCATATTTATGATTTATTTTAGCCCAAATTTTGAGTCAGTATCTCAACTCCCCAATTATGGCACTGTCCCTGTAGGAAAATAGGAGCAAGTTTATGATGATTTGCTTCTCAAGAAGATTTCCAGGGATGCATTGAGGGAAAAACTGTATAAACTTTTATAGTGCTCTATTTTATTACCAATTTGAGATTTGAGAGACTTTAGGAAAGGACTAAAATGCATGCTGGTATGAGTTTTAAGTGGGCACTTATTTTTTTAGTTAAATAATGTACTTCTAGTAATTGACAATAAGAATATTGAATCCTTTTTCCAAAGCGTCCCAGTCATTGATACACAGATCCGCACCCTGAAATAAACATTCTCTGTGTTTCTCAGCAGTACCTGTCTATCAGACCACTCTGATTGATGGAACAGATAGGAAGGCCCAAAAGTGGAACCGTAATTCTACCTAGGACACATTCATGCCATTCCGCATTACCACTGTGACATTAGTGGCCTTCAGAGGAGGTTGTTGTGCCTGCAGAGTAGTCTACTCCTGACCAGATGCTACACCGCCTTCCCTGGGGCAGAGCTGAGTCTGAAGAATGGGTGGAAGTTTAGTGTAACTCTTGCCAAGATGGTTTCAGGGATCTCAAATTCCTTCCCAATAGTTTGGGTTTAAGTCAACCGGTTATAAAATTAAGCACTGCACCATGTAGCACAAACTTATATGGAAGCAGAATAAGAAGCAGAAACCTATAGTGGGCCAGAAAAGAAAAAGGATGTTCTTCGTTCTTCTTTTCTATGACTTTGTCTTCTTTTTTCCCTCTGAGATCTCAGGACTTCTGCAGTGAGGTAAGACTTGTAGTCTCTCCATACTCTAGGTCAGTGGTTCTCAGCCTGTGGGTCGTGACCCACAGGAACTGTATGAAAGGGCCAAGGCATCAGGAAGGGTGAGAACCACGGCTCTAGGTGGTGAGTGTATGGTGTCCTGGTTAGACGTTCTAAACCAACAGCAGCCTGGAAACCCACACAGACTCCCGTGTCAGTCCTGGGAGGCCCTGGGTGCAAATTGAAGCAAACCTGGCCCCATGCAGCTGGGCGCTGGACATCAGAGGTTGCAGAAAGCAGTTTAAAATGTGGGTCCTCCGAAGAAACCACATCAATGAAATACTTCAAGACTCATTTTTATATTTATTTCCTATGTTTTAAATAGTTGCAACGGCTCAAAAATGACTATTTAAAATATTGCTTGTAACACAGCTCTGCCTGTTAAATTCTCCACATTTTGTAACCTGTCTTATTTCTTTGGGCTTGAAGCGTTTTTGCTTAGTATTGTGATATCGTATGTGTTTTTGTCCCAGTTATATAGTAAAGTTTCAGTCCATCGTCCAGCTTTGGCTTCTGAAATCAACATCTGTGAGAAGACTTGCCTTTGTTTCTTTCAGCCTGCTTTTCAGTTCTGCTACTGAGTATCTTAAGTATGGTAGAAAGGTGTCACTTCTTCCTTTTAGGCTGTTTTGTAATAGATATAAGGATGAGAATTGTGTTTTTAAAGAAAAGCATTCTAATATAACAATATACTACTAGTGTATTCACCAAAGCACTGTTACAGTATCAAAACTTAAACTATTAAAAGTCATTTAATAAAGTGACCAGAATGTGTTGTGCTCTTTAAAATAAACAGCTTGTCCTCTCCCCTCTTCCCCTCACCTCTAAAGACCATGCCTATAGCCCCCTCAAAAAAAAAAAAAAAAAAAGCCAAGTCCTAATATCTGAAAATCCAGACATTAGGAGCTTATGGAGTCAGTCACAATTCAGAATGCAAATTATTTTATTTTATCTTCATTCTTTTTTTCTTGAGTCTTGATATATGTATACATTTTTAAAAAAATAATAATTTTAGACTCATCAAAACATTAACATATAAGTCACTGGTCCAAGAAATCAACATTCCAAATTCCCAAACACATCTTTCTTGCTAACATTCCAAGTCTAACCTTTTGTTTTTGTTTTTACAATTATATGCCTGTGATAGACTAAATTCTAAGCAATATGCCTAATCAAGGTTAGAGGAGTCTCAAAAATGGCACATGCTGGCCGCACACAGTGGCTCATGCCTGTAATCCTAGCACTCGGGGAGGCTAAGGCAGGAGGATCAGTTGAGCCCAGGAGTTTGAGGTTCATGTGAGCTATGTTCATGCCACTGCACTCTAGCCTGGGTGATAGAGCCAGACCTTGTCTCAAAAAAAAAAAAAAAAAAGAAAGAAAGAAAAAAAGAAAAAGCACAGGCTATGTTTCAACAAAGAAGAGGGAGAAGGCGTGATTGAGAGACAAAAGACATTATCTGGAGAATCTTGCTGCTGTTGGGGTTTGTTAACCAAGGTGGAAAACACACAACTCAAGGCCCCGGATTCTACTGTTCTGCCACCCACCTGAACTCCCTGAGCACACAGAAACACATGTCCACTCTGACCTCCCAAGTCCTGGACCCCAAGTTTTCTTGTATTTTAATTTCAGATTGTTATGGGGATACATAAGATTTGGGTACATAGTTGGCTTTTGTGAAGATAAAGTCACACAAAAGCTATGTCCTTGTTCCAGAAAATATATAGTATACCCAAGCAATGTGAGTGGTGGGTGGGAATTTACCCATCCCCTCCTCCTCCTCCCCCTACTTAAATTTCCTTGAGTTTGCTCAAGTAAGGGGTCCAGATCTGTCCCTGTTTCATAGGACTGCAGTGGTTATTTGGAGTTTCCTCTGGTTCCATATGAAGCGGGTATTTTTTCAAACTCTGTGGACCCAAGTTTTCAATCAATCCCACACTCCTGTGAAACTGCTTTCAATACACCATTAGGTCCCAGTATTTCACTGAGAACTAAAGTCCCCTCCTCACGATGATCTACAGCATCATATTACCTAACTCCTTAATGTTCACACTGGGCCCTGCAGATAAGCTGCATCCTCAGCTCCCGGAGCTTGTCAGAAATGCAGGACTGCAGGTCACACCCTATTGAGACAGATTGTGCAAGGTACAAAGGTGCCAGGGGCTGGATGCAAGGGGTAAACCCTGCCTTCCTACCCCTCCTCCCCATCAACAACAGTGCCGGGAACACGGGAGCTGATCAGCACAAGTTGACTCAGGAAGCCATATTGCCAAAGAGGAAAGACACTTTTTAAATCCTCACCTCCTTTGACCTCTCTCAGCCCTGGCACAGTGACCCCTTTGCTCCTTAACAACCTTCCTCTCTCAGTTTTCCTCCTATCCCTCTCACCTCACCGTCTCAGTCTGATCTGGTGAGCATCTGAGTCCACCACTAAAGGGTTGGCATCACCTGGGGTTGTGTTGAGATGTCTTCTCCTTTGGGTCTAAACACTTTTCCCGGTGAATCCATTCTTTCTCTTACTTGGCACCAATATATTTTACTTAAGATTCCAAGTCTTTATCTCCAGCTCAAACCTGCCCTCCAGCCCTGACGTCAAATTTATGTATCCAGTTTCTAACTCTTATTTCCTCGCAGGCCCCAAACTCAAAATACCAAAATGGCACATGTTCTCCCACACTCTCCCCACCTCTGCACACTCTGCAGTCCTGTACCATACATTAGACTTGTGGCATCACCGCGTCATCAACGTGAGGAAGTGCAGTGTGCCTCCACTGTCCCTCATCTCCTACAAGTCAAGTCAACTACTGCATCTGGGTCTGTCGGGTTCATCTCCAGGGAGAGTTGAAATGAATCTGGGGGTGTCATTTTCTCCCCGGAGCCTGAAGCCTTAACTTTCTTGCTATGGGAGGTCCGATTTTGTACCATTTGCTCTCCAGCCAAGACTTAGATCAGTCAAGAGATAAAAGATAAAGAATGAGTCCCAGCAGAGCAGACCGAAAGGTCGTCTGCATTTCCCCTCTCTGGAGCTTGCTCTCACATTATCCTTCTGATGAATCACTCTTTTTGACTTAAGCTATTGGAGTTTTGTGATCTTAAAATAAAGTCCTACCAACTTCACATGTCTAGGAAGCCACTAAAAGGACATGGCTGCCATGCTTGGGATGCTGATAGTGAAGACTGGGGTGCATATAAATCCATGCTCAGAAGGTAATAGTTTTAACAATCACAGGGCCTCCATAATGAGAACATGCATTTGCATATTTATTTACTTATTTTTGAGACAGTCTCACTCTGTTGTTCATGCTAGAGTGCTGTGGTGTCATCATAGCTCACAACAACCTTAACCTCCTGGGCTCAGACAATCCTCCTGCCTCAGCTTCCCAAGTAGCTGAAACTATAGCCACCCCCCACCACTCCTGGCTAGTTTTTCTATTTTTTTAGTAGAGAATGGGTTTTGCTCTTGCTCAGTTTTGTCTCCAACTCCTGAGCTCAAGCAATCCACCAGCCTCAGCCTCCCAGAGTGCTAGGATTACAGGCATGAGCCACAGGGTCCAGCTGTAAAGATATAATGTGGACAAGGGAACATAACATTGGGGATTCGCTTAGTTGCAAGAGGCCTAGATCCAATGGAGCACTATCTTTTGCCACATGAGTAGTTTTGCTTCTTGAAATCACTATGGCTCCATGATATGCCCATCCTTCTCCTGCCCTCTGGGGAGGTCATGCGTAGAGCTCAGAGGCAGCCCTGTACAGTACAAAACATACAGTTGATAATAAACAAATAAATGAGAACAAAACTTTTGCATACAAGACCATTCCTGCATATAGGGTAAGCTGGGAAAGGATCAAAATCGGGGAAACTGGAAAGTAGGGGTTGGAAGCACAAGGTGGGTTTGGTTGAACCCTGCAAACATCAGGGGTAGGTGGATATTTGGCAGCATGGACTGTTCATTCTCCTATGGAAAAAAAAGGGAGTGGTATTGCCCCTCTAACCTGGGCAAATGGACCCTAGGGATCTTGATTTTATTAGATCAACAGCATGTGATTGGGTTTTTTGGTTTTGGGGGGGTTTTGTGTGTGTGGAGAGGGACAGAGTCTCACTCTATCACCCTGGATACAGTGCTGTGACATCATCATAGCTCACAAGTCAAATAGCTCACAACGCAACCTCAAACTCTTGGGCTTGAGCAATCCTCTTGCTTCAGACTCAGTAGCTAGAACTAGGTTTTTTTTATTTTTTATTTTTAGTAGAGACGGAGTCTCACTCTTGTTCAGGCTGGTCTTGAACTCCTGAGCTCAAGCACTCCACCTCCTCAGCCTCCAGGGGTGCTGGGATTACAGGTGAGAGGCACTACGCCCAGCCTAGCAGCATGTCCGTGAACTGGCAACTGTAGACCCATCCTCGGTGCAAGCCGGGGTGAGAGGAGGAAGTGGTCTTTAGGAGTTTCCTCCAGGGCCCTCTACGAGAGCTAATTCAGCCCAAACTTGAAGCAATCTTTCCAGATCTCTGAGGTGACCTTTTATATCGCACAGCCCTCCATTTCCTGTTTGAGAAGAATAATACCCAGCTTCGTTTCTCTACCTTCTAGCCTCATGGCTCCCTTTCTTTCTTTTAACAAATGTTTACTGAGATCCTACCCCTAAGTACCCTAAGAATCTTTAAAATAAGGGGGGAATGAAAGCAAGTTAGTCAGTGTCTGTGTAATTCTCTAAATTATCTTATAAAAATAAGGTGGGTCTTAGAATTCCATTTTAAGCTATGAGGAAACTGCTGCTCAGAAGATTTAGAATACAGTTAAGAAGTGGCAGAATGGTAGCTCTCCAAACCATGTGGCCAAGAAAGGGCAAAATTCAAATTTACTGAGGTTCTCTGGGCCTAGCTTTGTCACCAATGCCGAGCTGAGTGTTGAGGGTCAGGGAACTGCCATGCTGACCTGACAGCAAATGGATGAACTAAATCCTTTCTTTCCTTTACCTCCACCACTGGGATCTTCTGGAAATAGGAAAAGAATGGGAAAGCCTAGTCCGGCAAAAAGCAGGAAAGCCTTTTGCGAAGACTCCTGGAAAGTGAGCTGGAGCTGAATTTATGCTTTTGGGGCATGAGACTCATTTCTCTCGGAGTTTCATACGTCCTTCAGCCCATTTCTGCTCCAGAGCATGGTGTAACTGACAACACCAAAAAACAAAAAAGAAGTTGGTCTCTCAAAACCCTAAAACCTTGTCTTTAATAGAAGACCCATTGTAAAAGTTTCCTTGTCCAAGCTAAACACCTTCTCTTTTGGTCTGAGAAATACTCAGGAATTTAATTACTGCCCAAGTCTCTCTTACTTGGGCAAGCTTGAATGAATTCTTCATGGCCGGCTCCTTCTTTGGGGGACTTTAACTTTGATAGCTATCTACTCAGCCCCTTACCAATCAACACTGGGATTATTTAACTTTTTTTTTTAAAAAAAGATGTTTTATTCAGACTTTCTGATGCCACTTTCCGATAAGGCCAAAATCTGGATAATCCAGGCTCACTAAATACTTTTTGCCTTAATTACCTGGCCCGTATAAAGATAATTTACTCAATTCTTCACTTCATTTTTCATGTGTAGATGAAGTCTGACTGTAGTTGCTCAGGCACTATTAATTCAAGTTAACAAGCAACTAAGGCAGCAATAAATTTGTATTTCAGGCTCAACTTTGATTTTCCTTACAGCCTTTCATACCTAAGTGCTCATTGGCAAGCCTGTCTTTGAAATGTGCTCTGCAGATAGATACCACATGTAACCTTGTATGTTTATGCTCTAAAACATATCTAACATTGGTAGAGCTTAAGAAGCTAGCAGAATGAACACTCTTTATTTAGAATTTCAAAGGGTAAATAAATGAAGCATATGTTTCTCTAGATGCTATCTACCAGAAATCGGTTTGTCTCTTAGGGACATTTGACTCCCAAGAACTCTTCATGAGTAATAGACTCCTGAAATAATTTGGGGGCTTTATATATTTCAGTGGAAAGAATTATTTTAAAAATGAGTCAGACTTTCACAGGTGAGGCAGAACAGAGATATATATCCCCACATCTCTAGTGTTTTCCACACTGAGAAGGAAAAAGCTGTGACTGGTAACATGGGGCTCAGGTAGCACAAGAAAAGGAGAAAAACAAATCTGCTTTTCTTAGGATCTGCTAATCCAGACGGCAGGTTCACCCCTTTATTCTCATTTCCTTCGCACAGGAACTCGGAGATGGGTATCATGATTCTCAGTTTACAGATGGGCAAACGGAGTGAATTGATTTGGACAAAGCTACAAAGCTAGTCATGATGGAGAAATGATTTAAATCCGGCTCTGTTCTGTCTTATATGCTTCTGATTAATATTAAAACCCCAGAGAAGTGAGACTATCAATCATTATCACAAAAAGTAGAATTATAAGCTACCCATGGAGATGGGGAGACAGAGAGGGAGATAGTTTCCTACCTGCCACCCTCTGTATACAACTGTGCCTCCTTCCTCAGCCTCTCAGCCATGCTGGACTATGACAAGGGTGTGACAATAACAAAAGTGTAAAAACAACCACTGCCTCTGAGCTCTCAGCTACTAGACTCCTGTACTGCAGAGCTCTTATGTCCTTCCCTTCCCCTGCTAGGGTTCTTCGAGGTCCCACATTCTCTTTGGTGTTCACTCCAGTTCTCTAGCGGCCACCATAAGCACACCTTTCTTTACCAGTTCTGCTGGGCCTGGCTGTCTTTGCTGCTGTTTTGGTGGGGGAGATTGACTTGTTATTTTTCCCATTATCATTCATATTAACTCTTTACTCTAATTTCAAAGCTCCCCCTCTGAATCCTACAGCTTTGAAGTTGGGGGGTTGGGTGGCTTTTACCATGAGGACTGTGTTCCCAAGCCCATGACCATTCCTTCTTGTCTTTCCTTGAAATATCCCAACTCTTCATTATATTCCTAGGCTCAGCGTTCTCTGTTTCTTTCTTTCTTTTTTTTTTATTATTAAATCATAGCTGCGTACATTAGTGCAATCAAGGGGTACAATGTGCTGGTTTCATATACAATCTGAAATGTTTTCATCAAACTGATTAACATAGCCTTCATGGTACTTTCTTAGTTATTGTATGAAGACATTTTGTATTCTGCATTTAGTATGTTTCACCTGTTTCTTACAAAGTAGAGGAACCTTTAAGTTGTATTCTCTAAAATTCCTCTTAGAAGTTCCTTATCTTTGTTTGCAAAAAATACATTTAGCTTCCAGGTGTGTGTGCACGCTGAGGGGGAGGTGTGAGACTTAATACACAAAATCAACTTATACAAGATACTCTAAACCACCACAGGAAAATGGGTCCTGCTAACACAATGGTTCTCAACCTCTATCAAGAAGCAACGAAAATAATTTTATGGTTGGGGGTCACCACAACATGAGGACCTGTATTAAAGGGTCATGGCATTAGGAAGGTTGAGAACCACTGTGCTAACTGGAAGGCCCTTTGGTGGGACAGAAGTGAGTTTCTCTGCCTAAGAGAAGTCAGTGGGGCTGGGCACTGACTAGAAGGGTGGAGTAAATAAAATATCCCAGAGGGGTCGTGGCTAACAAAGAACAAAGGACAGACATTCTAACAGGGAATGTTGGAGTTAGTTGCCGTGATGTGTTTAATATCACATCCCCTCCTTTAGAAGCTGGTTTTGAAAAGATTCAGTAAAAACTACAGTTGGTGTAAATGGATCATCGAGGGCAAAGGCAGCAAACTCAAATGTCTCCAGGCATGAGACAGGTTATCTGAATGAGTGAAGCTGCAGATTTAAGGTAGCAGGGAGTGGTGGAGACTGTGGCCAAATGAAGAGTACAGGCTGCATCTGAAGGTGTGTAAATTCACTCATGCACATCAAACACATTGCAGACGACATTGTCCCATAGGCCACTGCTCATTACCCAAGCTTTAGAGAAACTCAAAGAAAGGCTGAATATTGTTTCCTGGTGGAAGGAAGATGGATGTGAAGGTGGGAGAAGACACCGGACTAAGAGGGATGAAAAGCCAAGAGAAAACAGAGAATCACAAGAATAAGCTCCTAGGAAAGGAAGATGAGACCTCAAGAAACAAACGCTGGTCACTAAACTGCTTGGTGTGAGAGAGTTGAGAGAATGTTCTTTTATTTTTGCAAGGGAAGGGTGGAGAAAATTAGTTTGCTTAAATCATCAGTGACATCGACTAAGCTCCTCCCATGCCCACTGTGAGTGGGTGCAGAAGGCAAGGGTCTGAGATTGGGGTACAATTCAGCATCTTGCAGCATGCACAGGGGCTCTGAAATTTGCAGAGATCCAAAGAGAGGGTTTTAGATCTTCCTAACTTGTGGGATTGGCTGAGGCCCAAGCCAATTATAGTTACATCTCCAAGGTGAACAGGGACACAGCAGACATCTGGGTTGCATTTATAATCCCAATGTTCCAGGAAGATGGAAGAACAAGTTACGCGGGTGCTGAGTGAGAGACCCTCAGAAGGGCTCTGCGTGCAGCGCACTTAAAAGCATTCTCCTCTCTGGCAGACAGCCAGTCAGCGTGGGGAAGCTCAGGCCCATCCATTCTGTGCTACCTCAAGGAGTGTTTCCTTTTCTAGGGCACTTCTGAGAGATTCCTGTGGCCAGGGACCTACTTGTGTTCCCGAATACCTTCTGTACGCGCATGCGGGCTGGTGTGGAGCACACAGAGCCTTGATGACCCAGGAAATGAGAATGGGCCGCAGGAAACCTTAAGAGATGAGTCTGGCCAAGAGGAATACTGGATTCTCTTAGAAAAGGTGATTTTTCTCTGGGAATGCAAATGCTAAGATTGATTATGAGAAATGCAGCTGCCTCTGATCAGCTTCCTTGTTTACCTAAAGAAAGTTTACAGGAAGAGTGAAAAAAGTGGAGCTGAAAGACGGAAACAGAACTCAGCAGACATTGTTTGAGCCCCTAGATCTTGCCTTGCCTGAAGCCTACCTACATATTTCTGCACTCTTCAGTCAATTAAATACTCACCCTTGCCCTTTTAAAATTTAGCTTAAGCCTATTTGAGTTGGAATTTCATCACTGGCAAGAAATCTCCTTCTGAAATTTTCCAATGAATTGGGGTCTGTCGTGCAGGGAGATGATGGTAGCGCTGCAGTGGTGAGTGCAAGAACAAGTATTTATGAGCAGCTCACTCGGCTAACTCCACAGGGAACAAAGAACAGAGGAGCAAGTCGGTTTGTTTTTAGATCACCCTTTGTCCTCTCACTTGCAGATCCTTTATTCTCCTCCCAATATCTCTTTTCAGTGTTGTTAGGAGTCGAATTGTCTTCCCCCAAAAGAAATGTTGAAGTTGTAACCCTAGGAACCTCAGAATAGGATGAACTTACTCAGAAATAGGGTTGTTGTGGATGTAATTAGTTAAGATGAGGTCATTCCGGAGTGGAATGGGCCACTTGTGATCTTACAAAAACAGAAGTTAGAGACCAAGGCAGAATGCCACATGAGGACAGAGAAGAGATTAGAAGGAAGAAGCTGCAATTCGAGGGACACCAAGGATTGACCAGCATCATTACAAGCCAGTGAGAAACAAGGAAGGATGTTTGCCTACAGGTTTCAGAAGGAGTGTGACCCTGCATGACACTTTAATTTTGGCCTCTAAACTGTAAGGACAATATATTTCTATTGTTTAAGGCCCCGGTTTTTGGTACTTTGTTATAGCAGCCCCAGAGAACAAATACAAGTATCTTCAAGTCTCCTACCTCGTTGTTGAAAAAAAAAATGACTTAAAAGCTTAATTATTCTGAGAACTTACTATATTAAAATCTCCTAAGACATTTGCATTTGAAAAGAGAACTGATGAGAGATAGCAATAAGTGAATCTATAATGATAGAATTTCAGGTATCAGGGAAGGGCAGTCTCAGAGCTTGTAAGTGCCTGTTTATCATTGCAACAAAGGTCCCAAGGCTGAGTTTCAGGGTGTCTTTGGGTTTTTTAGGAGCCACTGCAGAAGACAGGATGGGTGATGACAAAAGGCTTAGGGGGCTTAGCTCTGAGATACTAGTCCAGCTTCAGCCATAGTAACTCTTTTATATTTTGTGATTCCACAGCAGCTTTCCTTTTAAAAATAAGTAATCTCGCATTGACATAGACCAAAAGTCACTGCATTATGGCATTATTTAACTCATACAAAGACAGAGTAGTTTTTTCTTCCTCTATTATTTCTGCAAAATGTGCCCACTTACATTCGTGTTTACCATCAAAGCAGAGAGTTGGACACACTGGACATGCAGCATTATTCTACTTTTGTTTTTAGCTATTCAGATGGAGGGAGGAGGAAGATTACCTTTTACTTTGTTCCTGTCTTTGTTGAACTGATAATCAAGATCTTCGTGATTCAAAATGTGCTAGCAGACCGTTTGAAGTAAAAAAGTCAAAGCATCTAGTTTATTCTATTTGTTGATTTATTGGTTGTCCCTTTTATTTATTCTTTGCCATTGGGCAAACAGCGTAGGCTATCAGGATATATTATTTGCATTCATGTGATTGAAGCAGAAGCAGTATTTGAATACAAAAAAATTATGACTGATGCTGGAGGAATACATAAGAAAAAGAGTAGCTTGAATTCACCACATTTGCCAAGGATAATAATTCTTTTTTTTTTTTTTTTTCAGTTTTTGGCTGGGCCGGGTTTTGAACCCACCACCTCCAGTATATGGGGTTGGCGTCCTACTCCTTGAGCCACAGGCGCCACCCAAGGATAATGATTCTTACACACTCATATCTCTCTATACTTAGATTCCATAGAGTATCTCAATGGAAACCCACACCCTTCCAGGGAGGCGAGCAGGATTTCCAATACTATCCCACAGACGACTCAGAATCCTCCCAGGCCTGAAGCCAGTAAGAGAGGGGTGAGTGAGGGTGCCCTCCTGTCTTAAGACTCCTGTTCTCTGTGATGAGTAAGTGATGTTTTGCTTTTTTCTTTTAAATAGTAGTAAGGAAGAAATCTTTAAACAAATGGCTAACAGGGACATCAACCCTACTTTGCCTAGCAATTCCAGTCTCTCTGCACTTGTTATGTCTTTGTGATAAGCAACAAGTCCTAGGAAACAAATAGTGAATACACCAGTCAGTTCCCTTAAAAAATCCTCCAGTTAAGCACGTGAATCTCAAAATGCTCTTCAAATCATAATAGCTAATCATTCATCCACCCACTCTCTTCCTTGAGTCAAGACACCCAGCGACTCCACACAAGCACACGCCGAGCTGCGGTGCTCCCTGGGTGTGTAGACCCTCTGGCTTATTGAGAAAAGGGATTCTGGAATGTCACAGGCGTTTCTTTTCTTACTTTTTCTTCCTTCGTTACACTCTGATAACTCTTCTTTTAAGTTACAGGTCCAGATTATGCACATTGAAAGGAGGCAGATGAATGTGGACTGCTGATTGAGAAAGGAGGGAAAATAATTTTTACTAGTACTGGGCTCTGTAAATAAATCAGGGACTCAGACACTGTGTAGATCAAGGAAAAGCACCGCGTTACCGAGTCCAGGCTCTAAGCCCTGGGTCTTTGTTTTTGTGTCCTTTATAAAGTGGCCCTTGGGGACGGCAGGCTGTGTGGTGGGAGTTCCCACTTCCCAGACTTGGTTGGCCCCAAGGGCAGATGAGAGAGAAGAAAACCATGAACTTCCAAAAGCATCATCCCGCGAGAGAGGAAGTTTCCGGGTTGGCCTGGGGAAAGGTAAAATTAGAAAGGCGGGCAAGGGGTGGTGGTGGTCACCTGAGAGGCCTGAAAAGAACACACGAGAGTCCAGCCCACGAGCGAGAGAAGGGAAAGAGGAGAGGCTGGGTGGGAGAAGATGGGCGCACGCAGCACGCTGCCCAGGCGCCCTGGCGCGCGGTTGGGGGCGTCCCTGCTCTGCAGCGAGCTAGGACTAGGAGGGCGCCGGTGACATCACACCCGGGCCCCTTCCCCAGGCCGGGTGGGTGGGGCCTCGGCGGGCGGAGCAGGCGCAGGGTCAAGGAGGGGGAAGAGGAGGAGCAGGCATGAATGTGTCTATGTGAAGACCGGGGAGCGGCGGCGGAGGAGGCGGCGGGGGGCGGGGAGGGAGCGCGCGCGTGGCTCGCGGCGCCGGTGCTCCCCAGCCCCCAAGTCTGGGACCCCGGCCCGCGACGCGCCTCCTCCTCCTGGCCGCCGCCGCCCGCTGAGCAGCTGGGACTCGCTTTGGGCTCGGGGACCAGGCGGGCGGGGAAAGTGCGGGCCCGTCGCCCGGCCTGGAAGGAGCGAGAAAGCAAAAGTAAGGCGAGCAGCTCTCCAAGTTTTCCCAACTTCGCCCCCTGCGGCGGCAGGCGTCCTGCTGCTCAGTGCGTCCCCTCCCAGCCGCAGAGTGGCAGAAAAGAAACGGGACGAGGCGGGGGCGGGGGAGAGTCCGGCAACATCTGTTAAAACTTGGGGGAGGGGGGAAGGAGGGAAGGAGGGAGTGCGCGCGAGGGAGGCAGGCGCAGAGCCGAGGGACAACTTTTCCACCCCGTGAGTAGCGCAGGCAGCCCGGGGGTGGGCGGGGGGCTCCTCTTCCCGACGCGGGGTTCCAGTCCGGGACGGGACTTTCTTCCAGAAAGTCGATTGGATGTGGCTGCCCGGAGAGGCATACAGTGGGGGTTTCTTTCTTTCTCTTTCTCCTCCCTCCCGCGGTAGAACCAAATCAGAACTGTCACTCAGGGCCTGTGAGTCAGAAGGGATCGTATTACACGATCCCTGAAACTGATGCCGGAGCTGCACGAGCGGGAGGGAGCGGGCAGGGGCAGCGCCACCGGCGCGCTCGCACACTCGCACTCGCGCACACTCGCCGCTCCCACCCGCCCGCGCCGCTCTCCCGCCCGCCCCGCGCGCCCCGCGGCCGCCCGCCCGCCCGCGCCGCATCATGCCCCCGGCGGGCGCACCCCGCGCCCAGCCCGGCAGCTCGCGGTAGCCCCAGCCCTCCGCGGCCGCGCCGAGCCCGGAGCCGCCCGCCCGCGCCCGGTGCGCGGGTCTATGGGAAGTTCGGGGACTTGACAGCCGCCGCCGCCGCAGGTACGTCCCGCCCGAAGTTCTTTGTTTCGCGGGCCCAGCGGCCAGCTCTTTGGGCCGAGCCCGCGCCTGCAGGTCCAGAGGTGGTCCCCAAGCGGGGAACAGGATGGAATGAAAATGGCTGTCAATAGGCGCCCAGATTTAGACAGCCATCCGGTAGGCGTCGGAGAATGGCTTTCATTCGCCCCCTCCTTCTCGAAGGTCCCTTTCCAAGTGTCCGACCCATCGGCAGTCTGGAGACGGATTAGAGAATTTCACGTCCCGGAGGGGGGACGAAGTTTGCGGCTGCGGCGTGGGCGCCCCTCGCCACCACCCCCACCCAAAGGGTTAAAAAGAAGCACGTTAGACCCCTAAGCCCCCGGCTCCTTCCTCGGCGCTGTCGCGCTCCGCTCCGGCGGCGTCCGGCGCGCGGCCCCCCGGGTGGCGGAAGGAGGCGGGCGCGCGGGGACAGCCGCTGCGGGGGCCGCCGCTGCGGGGGCTTCCTCCAGCCGGGGCTCCACTTGGGAGGGTGCGGAGGTGATGGAGAGAGGCGCGCCCCCGTCCTTACGGAGGAAAAGTGAAAGTTGTACCATCTGTGTATGATCTGGGGTTTTCTTTTATTTCTTTTCCTTTCCAGGGGCAGCGCACCCAGACGCACACAAAAGTAATCGTGGCCCTTTGCAATGGTCATTTAAGAGGCCGCGCTTACCCAGAGCAGACTTGGGTAGGAATCACTCTGCAGGGGACTGTTACTTTCTTGAGTAGCAGCGGGAGGAAGTGGAGAGGGTGTAAATATTGACCCCAAAGTTTGTGAAGCGGCTCCTAAGCAGATTGCCAGAAGCGGACGCTCCACTCCACTCCCGGCCTTTTATCCTCTCCTGAACTTTGTGCTTATGTTCTGGATTGCACCTCCTTCAGTAAGATGCCATCCCCCTGGAGGCGCTGGACCCCTGGCTTCCCTGGCCGACCCGTATGGAAAGAGGATTAAGGAGGTTTCCTCCACTGACGATCCTCCGGCCCCAACTTCTCATCTCCCGGGTGTAGACTGCCGAGTAGACTCTGGCCTTGGGTGCAGTGCTTATGGCCCTCCGCCAGTTTGTATGTACATATATTTATGTAAAACATTTTCTCCCAGCTCTTTGCCAGCTGTTCCACATTTTCCAGCTGCCACTTCAGTTTGAAATGATGGACTGTCCGCTTCTCCAAGTAAAAGAGTCCTTTAGTCAGAGGTATGGAGGGCCGGCCGCTGTGCAAATACATGGCAGTGCCTTTAGCCGGGCTGATATTATTAGTTGTAAAAAACACCTTCTGCTCTCCTTTTCCTCTCTTCTCCCTCTCGTCCCCATTTAATTAGTCTTTCTAGAGCGCAATATATACACTTCGCTGAAGATTCAAGTAATTAGGCCTTTCCCTCCTAAATGTGATTTTGCACAGAATTCGTATGAGGCCATTTTTTAGATCCCTAAAATATGTGTCTGGTGGAGGCAAATTAACTTTGAAAATAAAAGCGTTCCAGCTTGAGCGTGTTGGGCATAGCTGGTGGGGCGCCCTTGCCGAGGCCACCCCAAATGAGGTCCTTTCAGTCTATTTAAGGCAGGAACTAACTACTCATCCTCCCCATGTTACACTTTTTGTGTTGTTTGATGTCTTAGCATAATATGGACTGGAATCTTCAGGAATTGGCCAAAAGTATTAATTTTGAGTATTTATGTAATTGCTCAGTGGTTTGAATAGGTGCCTTATTGATTGATTCCAGTAATTATTTCATTTAGGTTTTAAATTAAAAATTTATAATAGTCTGACAGTTTCCTAATTACATGTGTCAAGATTATTTTGAAGGAGGAAAGTGCTATGTTTTAAAATAGTGAAAAAACCTTAAAATCTCTCCATTTTTTTCTAAAGCAGAGTACTATTTCAGACAAGGGGATGTATTAAAGCAGTGGTGATTGCTTTTAACATTGTAAACTCTGTGAAGTAAATCTAAAGAATTTGTTTATGTTAGGAAATATTGGTCTTAACAACCTGGTACACAAACACTTTGGCCAGTAAGACTATATTCAAACCTAAAACAAACATGAAATAACATTTAAATTAGTTGTAATAGCATGCTTATGCAGAGTAGAGAGTTTATTTTATACTAAAAGCTATTTAATTAGAAACTCCCCGCCTAAGGGGAGATCCTTTCAGGGTATGTAATTCTTAAAGTCAGCCTAGGGAAGCTTTGGTTTAAGATGCATGAATGAGTCCAATGTGAGAGGTGTCTAGTGAAATTTCACACAAGCAGAAACACTTTAAAAGATGTAGATTGTATTATTGTTAATGGGCTCGTAGGTCTATCTCAGATGCCTACCAATTCCTGGTGCCTTTAACACACTTGTATTCCTGGACTGAACCCTGACATAAACACATTTGTATTGTACATGGCATTTGCAGAGGACCACAGACAGAAATGAGAAAATTCAGTACTGATGAAAAATGGCTCTGTTGAGGTATTTCATTACTTAAATAATGAAAGAATCATTAATTTATCAATTTGATGCCTAAGCCTAAAAGTTGGACTTTCTTTTGTTTCTTGGCTAGTGAAGTTTCCTTAATTACCTGCATGCTATAAGGGTTTCAGACTTCCTCTGTGCTTGGCCATTTAGAGATGCTTCCTTCTATGTAAGCTATCCTGCTTACTCAGAGTGTCCCCACTCCCCTTTTGTTTTTGAGGACAGAGTTTGGGATCTTATGAAAGGAAACAATTTAATGATTCTTAGTGCACTCACTCACTTATATGGAGACAGTAATGTACTAAGAAAAACCAGTCTTGAAGAAAAAGTGAATCAGTGAGTCATGAAATCCTCAAGAAACCTTAGTAATGGAATGTTAATGCTTTTAGACTATAGTAGATTATCTTAAAAGTCAGACTTTTCTTCTGTATGCAATTGTTGTAAATCCTCAGCTAAAGAATTCTTTGAAGGAGGTTTTAGTTTTGCTGGCATTCATATTCTCAGGTCGGTTTGATTTGTTTTGGAAGAGTCAAGAAATTTTCTGCCAACTTCCATCATGAGAGACAATTAAAAGACTGAAATGACTATAGAGGAAACACACATATAAATACACGTATATTTGTTAAACACAAGATTCCTCTGTAATAATGACTTCAGGTTGTCTTTTTATTAAAGCCTAGTAGAAGATGCTGGCCTTCAGTTCATGTTGTCATTTTCCTAGATGAAAATTGATCTGTTTCTAGTTTCAAAGCAAATAAAGGGAGACAGAATAAACAACAACAGGGCCGTGGTACTGCTGCAAACTTTTTCAAGTACTTTCAGTGTATTTTTCATCTTTGCTTTTATTTGATGGGCCTGTGAAATAGAGCTGTAGACTGGTGAAGACTTTAAATGAAATTTCACACTTTGATGATTTTTTTTTAAACTTTGATATATTGACAGCAAAAGGAGCTGCAAAGCTTTTATATAACTTGAGCAGTAACGCCAAGCAGCAGTCAAATGTCTCTATGCATTTGTGTTTAACTGCAGAAGAAAAACATGTCCATGGGCAGTGGAGGTTCTTATCAACCCCCTAATCCCAGATCCCAGCAAACCTTGAGGGCATGCCTCAGATCTTGCTGAAATCACGGTAGACTCTCACAGTTTGCAGATTAAATATGCTATGTGTTCCTGGCTCCAACAACAGTTTTATGAGCTCACTAAGCTTCCTGTTTTAAGATCCTTTTCTTAAGTTTTTAGGAGCTGCTAAAGGCAATGCTGTCTGGAGTAAGTGGTACTTGTTAATTTAGAGACACTTTAGATATTTCATTCACTTTTTAAAAATTGCCAACATTATTATTTTCAAATCGAAAGGCTAGTTACTCGGAGAAGAAGGAGGAGAGCTGTTTGAAAGAAATTGGATGTTAAATGTGTTTGTAAGTGCATTTGATTGCAAACTTCACATGGTGTCTCAATTGTTTCATGGCCCTTTTCTTTAGCCTGACCCCTGAAAATGAGACTTTTTCCACTTCTAATTCTAAATGTACTGTATTTTACTGCAAAATTTCTTAGCTACTCATTACCTCTGTGAGTGTTTTGGGGGTTTTTGAAATGTGAAAGTGTTTTTTGTTCTGTGTGTGTATATTTCAACCCGACAGAATGTCTCAGAAAATCTATGGTCTTCTAAAGAAGCTGAATGAAAAAGCCATTACATAGTTAATAAGGTGGCTTTGGAACGTTTCAGCCCCCTCCTGAAAGGCAATCTTGTGTTGAGCCCCACATCTGCATCTGTGGAATCTGTACTTGGGTCCTCCTATACGTGTTTTTGCATTTTGCATAAGAGTCATAATTAAAAAAGAAAATACTTACATCACTGTCCAACAACATGTCATATAATTCCCAAGAGAACCTGAGCCAATTTTGTGCTTAAAGGTTATTCAATGAATGAAATTGTGAAAGCCCATTTGTCAAAGTACTGCATGGTTTCTGTTAGTTTTCAAGCCCCAAATTCATTGTCTGCCTGGGCCCAGCCATTAGTCATCCGTGTATTAGCGCTGCCTTCAGGCCAGGCTGCCCGGCACTTCTTCACACCATTATAGCTTTGAAAGTGTACTCTGTCGACTTGTAGAATTACTGCTCTGATTTCCGCTTGGCTGGGTTTGAGGTAAGTCCCCTCCCTACCTTCTAGCTGACTGTAATCCTTGCTTTCTTTTAAAGCTCCTTTCCAGAGATTTAGGGGGAAACTTTGCTAAGGGCCGTGTTGGCATCTTACTGGGTTTTGTTGTGGCATGCACTGTACATATAAATTGTATCTGAAATAAATTGGATTGATTGCTGGCCTGAAACAGCTAGGGGGGCTTTACTTTTCTTCACTTTTTTTTTTTTTTTTTTTTTTTGGAGGGGCGGGTGTGGGGAGGTGGCACTGGACTACCTTTTGACCACAAGCCTTTGATTGTGTGTTTGTGTAATTTTTATGCCATAACATTAATTAATAGGAGATAAGTGCAATTTATTTAAATCTCTCGTGGAATAACTTCCAAATGCAGCGTGACATTATATTTGCTTATTTTCAGGCAGAAATGTGTAGCCTTTGCTATTATGACTTTTTTTTGAAGACTGCATAAAATGCCCAACAAGACTCCAGAGTGCTTTACAGTATGAACTATTGATTTTTACAAAAAGAGACTGAAAACTCACCATTTAGATGAAAGATAAGTTTCAAATTGCATGAATGAAGGAATGAGGCCGTTAAACCCCATTATTGATTTCATTTTGTGATATTTTTAAAAAGTATAATGCAGTCTGGAGAAAGTTATCAGTGTGTAGAGAAACCTCATCCAGCAGCTTAAGAATGAAGCCTTAATGACTAAGATGTATGCAGACCTGGAATCCAGTAGCCAGACGTGGGGGGATCAGGCCATGCCACTCCAGGACAGCGTCTGCTGTTTGAACTGTGGATGCTGAAATGAAATCCCATACCAAAGAGTTGCATTGGGAGGGTATGTAGTTTGGTGTAGTTTGGTGTAGGTTGGCTTGGCAGTTTTGTACATGTAAGGGGTGGAAAATAAGACAGCTGAAGGATTCTCTCTGCGAATTAGCAAAGTTTATAGAATAGGGGGACCATGGGTCATTTTTACTGAATAAGCCTTCATTAAAAATCCTTATATTTTGAAAAAGTTGCTTTTAAAATTGCAGTTGGTTCAAGAATCAAAAGTTTAAAATGTAGGAGGATAAAGGATGATGACTAATCCTTTATCACCTTTATGGTGAAAATATATACGTTAAATCCCTCTGAACTATCTATAGATCATTTTAAATGCAACAGGTTATTGATCTAATATTTGTGATGGTTTAAAAGTAAATTACTATCCATAGAACATGTACTGGACTCCCTTAAGCGTCACTGTAAAGACACACAGGATTCTAGGAATCAAATCATGAAAGTTCCAAGAGAATAATTAAATGTTTTTCTTCTACAGAAGTGTAAAAACTTTTAATTCCTATAAGCCTTAGTGGAGTGAGACAAGAGACACTTTTGATCAGTCCTGAGTTTTTTGTGATGTATGTGGATTTAAGAGGAATACAATTTTCATGAGCTTAGCTGATCTTACAGATAACTGACTTAGAGATCTCCTTTTCTGTCTGAGGACTGTTTGTATCCAGTGAACCCACACAAAGTGGGGGTGCTGCGCGCTCCGCCTTCCTGCTCATTCTTCAATGGCACCTGTTATGCAGGCTGCTTCCTGCAGTGCCTGACCAAAGCACATGGGACTCATATTTTAAAGTTGTGCAGAACTCAGAAATGGTAACAGGTTTTAAATAGAGACCTTCGAATGTTTCCTATAAAGTACTTTTGGCTGTAGAGAAAGAGTAGCTGATGATCTTTTAAGTACATGTGGCAGAAAAATGAAACTGGCACACAAAAATGTCATTTGTGATTTTAACTGTAACAGCAATGATGACTTTCATGTCAAAGACGCTTTTCAGTGGTTGAAGTTAGATACATGGATTTCTTAAAAGTTTATATGGAGTTAATTTACTAAAAGCAAATTCACTTAATCCCATAGCCAGGTAATTCTTTCCCCTTAGAGTAATTCGGTTCCCCTTAGCGTGATTCCGATTTGGGATGCCTGTCATCAATACTGCTTACCTGAGGTTAGAAGCATCAGAAATGTAGGAAGGAAGGATTAAAAACAATGGGGGGCAAATTGGGGGAAACCCTCTGTGCTAACACTGGCATATAGTAGCTTTCTTATCTGAAGGTAAGGCTTTAGGCTTTCCTGATTATGAAAAAATGTCATAGATAAAGGTAAAATAATTATACACAAAATACTATAGTTAAAAATTTATGAAGATTTCATTCAGGTCTTATGAAGTTTGGCTTCTTTTTTGTTTCAGAAAAAGGAAGGCAATATAATAGGGAAGGGAGAGGAAGCCTTAGAAATCTTGGGAATGGTCATTGTGTCACAGAGCTTATGCATATCTGATTGATTTTAAGTTTAGAAGGATGTTTTGAACACAAGGAAGTGTCAGCCACATTACAAACCTATAAAAGCTTTTCTACAGTGCGTGATTACATGAAATCCACCGAAATGTTTTGAATTTTCCTACATTTCGCTCATTGAAACTCAGATTATTTCTCATTTCCAGGATTGATCAAAAAGTTAAAATCAGCATTAGTTTGTGCTTCTTGAATTTGTAAAAAAAAAATTTTCTTTCTAATGGATTTCTCTTTTTTGGAAATTAGGCATTTAATAGCTACAGTAGGATAAATAGGAATTTTAATAGGAATTTGGAATAGAAATTTTGCCCAAACAGTTTCTCCAAGAGTAGCATCTGGAAGTAGCAGCTGATCTGCTAGCTATAAAAGTACAAGGGAAATGTCACTCTTCAGGGCCTATAAGGAAGGCTGCCTCAGAAATCCTTATACAGGGCGGTTTCTTCTGGGTATATAAAACGTTAGCACACCAAGATCATTGAGCTTAGCAAAGCATGTACAGAGAGTGCAAAATAAATGTATACGTGTTTTAAGAAAGGGAAAAACTATCAAAACTGTAATACTCAAATCACATTTGACTTCTGCAATTACAAGAGGTGCTCAGATGTGACTTGTATTCATCTTTTGTTATGGGTATATATTGAGCATTACAATTTAAATAAGTTTTTCCTTCCTTAAGATGTGTATACATTTTTATTTTTAGTATCCTGTGTGTAGGCAGGTGTAAATCAATGCAATTTGATGTAAGTTCCCTAAGCTGCACAGACTAACCTCCCACTTTAGGCCTAATCATGGCCCTGCCTTGCCCACCAGAAGGTCTCCTGTTTCTGCTCTCTCATTGGTAGTAGCTGCTTTAGCCTATCAGAAGCTGATGGGGTTATCATTAATCAGGCTTTTAACTTAGTTGTTTCAAATCTTTAAATGCATTAAGAAGAGAAATGTCTGAGTTATTACTGCCCAAGTTCAGGCAACTTAAACCAGACTGAATTAGGGAAATAAAGTGTTGTGTTCAGAAATGATGTACTATCAGGTTATAACTGCTGCTTCATTTCACCCTAAATTAGAAAGTCATTTCACTGGATTCAAACACCATCTTAAACGTTGGCTATAGCATGGGTGCTTTCTTTTCAAACATTTCAGAGTTTAAATGACAAAGGAATCCTGCTTGCATGGAGGTGGGAGCTTTCACTGCAGAGCGGAAAGGCTGATTTTTGTACATGTACCGGGACTTGTGATTTTTTCCATGCTCTTTACTACACAAAGCCTCTGGTGGTGGAGGTTGAACTTGGGGAACTCCACTAAGGGCCTTTCTGAGAGAAAGTGAGGCAATGGGGCTGTGCCTTAATCATTCCCAGCACCTGGAACTATTTATGGCGCCTAATGAAGAAAGACACATTTTTGGGGGCCCTGTTAGTAGCCGGTGAGTTAGATGCATTGTGAGTGAAGCACACACCCCTTGGTTTCCTGAAAACTTTTCAGGTGTTCCCCAATGTTTGATTGTAGTGCGACACACGGGGTGGTGCATCCTCAAGTCCCTGGAAAGCTGCACCTCTCTGAATTCAGTTGTGAATGCATCCAGGGCCATCCCCTGCCCGTGTCTGTTGGAAATTTTGCTGACCCAACTGGAGAGAGTTTGCAGATGCCCGTGAATGTTCCTGAGGAGCGGGATGACCGGCTTGATGGGGTAGATGACGGCCACTTCTCTGCGCCGAAGGGGAGACTGCGGGGCTCTGCGGGCGCTGGAGACCAACCCCCGCGGGCCATCTCGGCCCCGGAGGCCTGACCGGCGGAGGTGTATTGTCTCCCTAAGGGCCACTTCTGGAATGCGGATGAAAGCGGGCCTGGGTGCAGCCCCTGTGCCCAGATACTCGGAGCCTTTGCGGGGACGTCTGCATGCTCGGTTTGCCGGCGCGGTGCTGGGGCGCGCCGGGCCGGGAGCTGGCCGCGTGGCCTTGTCCCGCTGATGTAACGATGATGGATGCGGCGACCCCGCGCTGCAGACGGCGCTGCGCGGGCCCGGCGCTCGCCAATCAGCCGCCGCGGGGACCTGGAGCGGGGCGCCGGGCTCCGCGGAGGCGGGGTGGGGGTGGGGGAAAGTGCCGAAAGCCACGCATTGCCAGCGGCTGGGGGAACCCGAACCAGAAGGGGTCCTTGCAAGGAAGCGCAGAGAGTGCTCTCCAACAACACTGGCCCGTCACTGCCCAAGCTGATCCAAACAGTTAGCATAATCGACGGGGACTTCCCTTTGTGACCAGGAAAGTTTCTGCTTTGGGTTATCCCCCCACCTCCCATTGCAGCTCGAAGTGGCGGCTGTAAAAGGGGAGGCTCCAGGCTTCTTGTGTGCAAGCGCTGTTTATTACGTAGGCCCCCACAGGAACTCTGCCAGGTAAATGTTGCGGTTCTTCTCTTGCTCACTTTCAGGTGTGAACGTGCACTCCCGCATCTCCAGGTCAGTGGCTGCGGGAAGCTTTAAATGCCTTGTTTTGTAGGAGGGTGATGCAGGTTCACATTTATAATTTAGGAAGCAAAGATCCACCTGCAGGGCAGGTGGCTAGTAGGAGAGGGAGTAGGTTTAAAATAGGGTCTGGGATTAATTGTGCCCTGGGTTTAGGCCTCAGGGAAATTACAGAAGGTTCCTGGATAGTTGAATGGGAAAAACCCTTGATTGTTTGCTTTCAGGAAGGAATGTTTATCCGTCCTTTTACCTATGAAACTTGGAGCTTTAGGAGGCATATACTATTAGAACACTTTTCCTTGGTTGCAGCCTCCACCGTTGCCTCACACTGCTGGGAGTCAAGCATCAGCTACAGTCCTTTTTTCCCCCCCCAAGCATGAAAAGGCAAGGGGCATGCCAGCAAATCTTGCGTGTAATGTTCCAGTGGTGAAAGGGATTGAAGGAGAATAGTGTGGGGTTGTAAGCAAAGAAAAGTGTATGGGGGAAAGTCTCATTTCATTCACATCTGAAAAGCAGTGGCATGTTTTCCTCAGAGAAAAGTCTTTAAAGTGAAGCAGAACTTAAATTTTTTCATAAGTACTGAAGTTCTAAATAAATTAGACTTTATTCTTTAAGAAACTTTAGGTTTTCAAAGTAGTGCTATAGCGCCACTGGTTCAGTTATGTTTCAAGGTCCCATCAGGAATTCTTGCTGGTCACTTCTATACCTGATGCTTTAATGGATCAACCCAGAACTCGATGCTTCCTAACTCTGGTTACTATTCTATGAAAACCCCTCTGCCACAGCTAGCAGCAGCCACCCTTTTCTGCTCACTGACTCCTCATGCACAGTTTGATGAGGTGTGGGCGTCTAGAATGTTAAAACTTTCTCTTTTATGACTGACAGGGACAAAGTTGTAAAATAAGCTGATATAATTTATAGGACTGTACAGGAAGCAGATGTCTGCCTTGGCAAGTTGCCATCTTTAGAGCCTCCTTCCAAGCATAAACCACACTTTTAAATAATTAGTTATTAACTAATGAGATCCAAAAATAAGTTGTCAAAATAGAAGAAGGGGATAGATTCTTGAGTGACCAAGGGCCTGTTTTTTTAAAAACCCATTTCAGATGAGGGGTAGGAATTAGTATTCTCTAGAACCATTAATTAGTGTGATTTCAGTCAGTGCCTGGAGCTTTACCTCTTCTACAGTGATGAGCATTGGGAAGGTTTTATTGCTTTGTTAAAATGAAGTCCTTTGCCTTGGGGGGGAAAACCAACAACTCCACAGAAACCAAGTTTGTCAAGGAATTTGGGGGACTTGTCTCTTCACTCCTATTAATTAGCTCTCTCTACTAAGGAAGAGACTTAGTTCTTCCTAGAAATCTCATCCCTTAATGGGGTTTTCTGGTCCATTTGCATGTTTTAGCATGCAGCTTTAACCTGGTCAGTTCTTTACCCGGATTCAACCAGGAACACTGTATGTGTGTTTTGAAAGAAATGATTATAGTATAGTAAAGGCCTGTTTATCTCAAATGGTGAAGAATAGTATTTTGATTAAATAAACTTCTGTTAAGGTTTTTAGTTTTTATATAATTTGCCCATTTTCAAAGAAACGTTGGCTGTAACAGAATGTGTATGTAGCCAAACCCAATGGCGATTGACATTTAAGACACTGCAGGATCATGTGAAGTCACAAGTTCATCTGTGTGATCATTTATTTGCTCAGTCAACATTCTTAGGTGTACTAGGTGCCGGGATTGTAGAAGCCTTGTCCTCCTGGAGCTTACAGTCTGGAGGGAGGAGATGAAGGGCAGCACAGACTTTTCCAGGTGAAGGAGAAGGAATTCAGTACTCTGGGGTACAGTCCATTCATTAGTTCCCTCAGTTAGCAAAGACTTCAGTGAGTGCCCACTGCACAGGGTATAGAGCAGTGAGCAAATGTAAGGCTGGAGAACAATGTTTGAAAGCTTTAGTGAGCCTGACAGTGAGTAGTGCTGGTTAAAATGAAGATTCCTAGGTCCCGCTCTCCAAGGCAAATGCATTGCATGTGGGATTAGACCCAGGCATCTGGACGTTTACCAGGCACTAGAGCAGCCCTCACACAAATGGTTCTTACACCCCTGCGTTGAGGAACAGTTTTGTTCTTGCGGGCATACTTTAAAGATGATTTTGAAATCGTTTTCAGGGAAAATTAAAAAAATAATTATTCTGAGATCGTTAAAGGTAGAAGAAACCATTGACCATTTTTCCTCGAAGGCTTCTTTATCCAGATTCTTGGAAAAGCTTGGAAAATCTGTGATCCTTTGGAAATTAAATGTGCACTTTTGTGTTTACGGGTATTCTCTGGGGAGGTCTTTAACGTTTTAGAACTTCTTAAAGGTCCCGTCCCCTCTCCGCCCCCAAAGAAAACAGTTGAGAAATTCAATTTCACTGTCTGAGAAAAGTTGAGAATTTCAGTTTCGTTGTCATTTGACAGATGAGACAGACAACTGGGCCTCAGTGATAGGTTTGTCCAAGGCTGGCTCCACGGGGCACTAGCCAGGTAGCTCTGCCCTTGGGACTTATTTACAGGGGCGGCTTTGGGACATCTCAGCCCCTTCTCGCCCTTTGAGGGGTGTTACTGAATTTGGAGTGGATCTTACAATTGATATGTAAATTTAACTTAGTGCCCCTTTTTTCTTCTTTATTCTACAAAGCTGTTCTTAAATAACTTGTGTGTTTTACCATGAATGACACGGGTTAATCTGGGAAAAGAAATGCAAGTTAGTGGAAGAGCTGGTGCTCCAAGCCTGGGGCGGCCTCTGGTTCTTAAGCGTTCCCCAGTTACTTGCATTTCAGATCCAGGGGAAGTTATACAGTAAGTTTGCAGGTCCCTTGCAAAGATGAGTGAAAGATGAGTAAAAATATTTCATCTGGTATTTTAACTTTTTTAGTCAGTTAAGCAGTTGCTCATTTCATTTCATGAATCACAGTTTTGATTGAACACAGCACTATCTGCTAAATGTAGAAAAGTCAGCAGATAACTAGACTTAAGAAATGCCCACCAAGAGTGTTGTGATCTAGATAGCTTGAAGAAACTATGGAGAGAGTAGCTTTTCATTTTTTGTTGCATTCTTTGTAGGTGCAGAGCATGATTGCAAAAAAGAACAGGAACCAGAGTGAGAATTGGTGAATGATGAATTAGGGCAATTATCACATGAATGAAGCTAGTGAGAGACATAAGTACTGAACTTGCTTTGAGCTGAGTTTTAATTTTTTTTTTTTTTTTTTTTGAGACAAGGTCTTGTTCTATTTCCTGAGCTCTCGGGCAGTGGTGTCATCATAGCTCACAGCAATCTCCGACTCCTTGGCTCAAGTGATCCTCCTGCTACAGCCTCCCAAGTATTTGGGGACTACAGGCTCAAATCATGGTGCCCAGAAACTTTTTCTATGAGCCTGAAACTATCCTCTTGCCTTGGCCTCCCAGAGTATTAGGATTTAGTATTTTCTAAGTGAGCCCAGTGTTTTGTTATTGATCTTTTGACTTCTCCTTATGGGATTGAGAACATGTTCTATTACTTTTGTCCAAATAATGTAAATCAAAAGAATTGGAATATTCTTACATCTTGATAAAACTTCAAGGATATGGATTATCTGAATGAATTAGGATTAAGAGGCATATCGTAATTCAGATATCTTAGTGAAAGAGAGAACTTAACTGGCTGCTTGGCCTGAATTATCTTATGATTCAGAACTTTGAGTAGACCCTGGATATTAGATATTCTCAGATGCTCTTTGAAACACCGAATTAATAATTAAAAACTTTCTCCTGCTATGAAAGTTGTCCAAATGCCCCATCCTATAAAACTGACCACTAAAAGGTAATGTGGATGTAGCTTAACAGAGTAATATGACCCTCGAGTTTCACGCTATAGGCCCAGTTGAAAATTGCTATATTTGGACCGTTTTGATAACCAATGCCTACTAGGAATTTGGGAAAAGTCCCATGTTGTTATGGACATTCCCCTCTTTTCTCCTTTGGCCTGTGTAGATAGAATTCAACTGGCTTATTCAACTTTGAGACCTTTTCCCCAGAAAACTTGTGCAGAAGTGCCCTCCAGGTTTTGAATTTACCAAAGCCCAAGGCTTTTCTCAGGTGACAGGTGGGATGGACTTCTGAGTGAGATTTTCTTTGTCCACTGTTCTTTGAAGTTGATGGGACTGATGTTTTCTTCAGGCATTCCTGGTAGAAAAGAGCTGAAGTAATGAGAAGACGCCATGGAGGCCCAGTCCCACAGCTCCACAACCACTGAGAAGAAAAAAGTTGAGAATTCCATAGTGAAATGTTCTACTCGATCAGATGTCAGCGAGAAAGCCGTTGCCTCCAGCACCACTTCTAACGGTAAGTAGCCACAGGGATCACCAGCAGCCAAGCCTACAGTCATTTTTATGTGCTCTGCATTTCTTGTGAATTGAGCATTTGCACCTGGAACCGTGTTTGTTCTGGGAGACTAAAGAAAGCAAATGAGACAGAGGGTGGGGGACGGTGGGGGAAGGCATGGACGGGGCAGGCTTTAGTAATCTCTGCTTTGGCACCCAATCCTCACGCTGACTTCCAGATTTCCTAATTTGAGATGTAAATGCGATACGTTATTTATTATAGGAAGTTCCTGTTTTGGCATTTTGGAAATCATCTTGATTAGTCTGGCAAGAGTTCAAAATGCTTTATGTTTCATGTGAAAAGTCTATACTAGCTGGAATAATTAGTTATTATGGAAGATGCAATGTTGTCTCGTTAAAACTAGTGACACATATGATTAGAATGAAAGACCAAAGTTCATCATAAGACACTTACAAAAATTAAATAATTTTGAACTCAAAAAAGATTAATGACGAGGATCTCCCTTCATTGCCCCCCCCATTTTAAATCACCTACTCTAAAGGCTTTTAAGATGTGTTCATGGTCGAACCTCTAAGTAACATTAGTATCTGAGATGCAGGTTTTGTTTTTGGCTTATAAAAATGTAATTTACTTAGTATTATTCAGAGACAACATAGAGCCACTATGTTTCTATATGCCATATTTTAAAATTTTGAACAAAGTGTTGAGAGACATTTCAGTTCAAGCATGGAACATGGGAAATAAATTCCAGAGCCTCCAGTAGCTGGGAGTACAGGTGCCTGCCATGATATTCAGCTATTTTTAGAGACAATGTCTTGCTCTGACTCAGGTTGGTCTCAAACTCCTGAGCTCAAGTGATCTAACCGCCTTAGCCTTCCAAAGTGCTACTAATACAAGCATGAGCCACCATGCCTGATCCCTGATGATTTCTTTAGCGATGATAAAACAGAAATGAATTAGTAGATTAAAGCTTAAAAATGTTTCTATGCTTTTTATGGCCATATTTCCTGTGAGAAAATATGGAATTGTTACATTCCTACCAGCAGACTGTGGAAGTTAATGGTGACCTTCACTTTCCGTCTCTGATTTTCTTCTGTTGTAGGCCATAATGCCTTTGCATTTTGTAGGCTTCACAGCCATTCCTGGCCCTCCCTGAATTTCACTCTACTTTTCCATGTCCTTTAGGAAGAATGAGCTGGCCCATTGTCCCAGCTCCTAGACACAGCCTATCTGGGCTCATGGATTTGCATGAGCCAACCTGCTGCTTTCCTTCCTGGGGGCTTTATTTTCTTTATTCCAAGACTGATTTCGCTAGATTGATTTACAGTTTTTTACATCTGAGAGTCAGAATCTGCTTTGTAAGTTAACTGCATCCCTCTAAGGGCACATGTTTGGAAGAGGCTGGCCATGACTCTGGACCCACCGGTGTCTGCTAGGGGAGCCTGTGCTGCTCACCTGCTCTTGTTCCCCCTGGTTCCTGAGTGGGCCTTGCTGAGTGCAGGGGAGGCAGGAGCTGGCTGCTAAACCCACTGGCTAATGAGTCCAGTTTGGAATTGATCCTTAGGGAGGTATATTTATGTCTGGGTTAAAGTAATGAATTTATTTTACATACATGTGAAAATATATCTGTATTTCTCCCTTTATTGGTGGTACTTAAAGTCAGGAGTGGAGCATGTTTTAATGAGCCAGAATATTTGCCTTGTTCCTCCTCTGTGGTTGCAGAAGTCGTATTTCTCCTTAAAAACTTGTTACCCGTGTTTCTTTTTTCTGGAATTTGTAAAACTCAGGCAAATTGTTTCAGAAATAAGTGCTTGTAGCGTTGGCTATTTGGTAATTTTAATAGTGATTTCGTAGAAATAAACACTTTCTGCATATGATTCCTCGGGAAACATCAACTTGGATTGTCTATGTCGTTTGTGTGTGTCACGGTGTCTCATGGTGTGTCACAGTATGGGTGTTAGTGCGAGGACAGGGTGTGAGTGTGACAGTAGGCATGTATGTGTGAGTGTGAGAATGCATGGAGAACAGGTGAGGCAGGAGTGGGTGTGTATGAGTGAGTGTGTGCAAGTGTGAGTGTGAGAACAGGTGAGGAGAGTGGGAATGTACGTGTGTGAGTGTGAGAACAGTTGAGAACCGGAGCAGGTTGGTAGCAGCTGCAGTGGAGGCCGCAGGGGCACCTGTCCTGTTGGTGAGCCTCGGCAGGGTGGCCAGGTGCTTCATTCTCAGGAAGATGCTGCTGCCACGCCCACACTTGCTCACGTGCTCCGAGGTTTGCTGCTGCTGCTGCGTGCGTGTGTCACGAGCCACTGTTTGACTTTCGGTTTCCTACTGAGTGTGGCTGGGAACAGAAGTAACCTGGCCAGCCCTTGGCAGTCAGGAAGCCAGGAGAGGAAACTACTAGTCAGGGAAGGAGCAGGCATGGTTTGCAAAAGTTAAGTTAGGCTTAAAAATTAAAACAAACAAGGGGGGAGGCTGGCTGGAGGAAGGGGGATTGGTGGGATCACACTTACGGTGCATCTTAGAAGGGTACAAGTGAAAATTACTAAATGCAGAATATAAATGTCTTCATATAGTGATTAAAAGGCCATGAAGGCTATGTTAAATAGTTCAATGAAAATATTTCAGATTGG